>JAQISU010000195.1:2620000-2690000 GCA_029339505.1 Unio delphinus | reverse complement strand
GGTGACAGTAAAGTGATAGATCTGAATGAGACAATAGATGACGGTTGCCGATACTCAGTGTAAGGATCTTTCTATTAGCATCGTCATCAATTCGTTAGTAGCTCTTAAAAATACATTGATGCTTAGAGGGCTTGTGATACATTGGTCCCGGAGTTGTGGACGACTGATCAAAACATCATTATCGGGTCGATAGCCTTAAACAGCTAGATTATCACCTGGTGAAATATGTATTTACTTTTATGAACCCGGCTCAACAGACAATAATATAGTTCGGTGTGGAGAAATTAGCAGAGACCATCAGAATAGTTTTATGTGTATAATGTTTCCAGGCAAAATATTTGGCCATTAAGGTACCTCAGCCTACCTGGACATTTTGATGCCTTTAAACTGCTACCAAGCCATTGCCTAAATTATCCATTTACTAGATAACACCACAGAGTGAATGTGAGTTTTGATTTTTTAATGTAGCTATAACAGTTTTTCAGTCATACTGCTACGATGTCTTCAGTGTGTCAGTTTATGGTAAAGTCTAGCACTGGGGCATCATGCCGTAGACATGAAGTGTAATGTCCCATCAAGTCACATTATCATGTCGCCAGGCCGACTAGTCCTAAAATCAACCCCTTTTGCTGATCACCAAGCGAGGCAGCTGCTAGTACCATTTTTATACGTCTTTGGTATGAATCTGCCTGAGTTCGAACCCACGACATCACTGTTGGAAGTACGGTTTTTATATTTAAGAACAGACCAGAAAATGAATGGGGGAAAACGGCGTTTAATCCTTGGGTAATCAGTTTTAAAAAGTGTATTGGGGGTACATGATGAGTTCTTTGACAGGTTGCACTGTTCGACATTGGCACTTATCTTTATAACTGTTTAGGTACGCTGTCATAAATGCAAGTAAAGAATAATGTTTTGATTATCATTCATACAATCACATGGGTGCTACATGGACAAAAGCAGAGGGGCTACAACTATTATGAAACAGAGTGCAGGAATGCTATCTAGCTGACTGTTGTGTGGGTGTGTGGTGGTGGTGGTGGTGTATTTACTGTATGAAGTTCTACGCTGTTACAATGCGTAACCAAAAGTTAAAAACAAATCGAAATTGAGATGAAATTGTTCTGCATTAAGTGGCCTATTTATAACGATCATTTCTAAATCATCTAGCTACGTCATAAACGTGATCTAAGTTAGCAGTAGTTTTCATATTTACAACTTTTTACTATCACGTGGTCTGACGAAGAGAGAGAGAGAGAGAGAGAGAGAGAGAGAGAGAGAGAGAGAGAGAGAGAGAGAGAGAGAGAGAGAGAGAGAGAGAGAGATGGCGCTTCAAAAACAAGAGGCCAAATTGGGATAAATATCGTTCACATTTTTTACATCTGCATAATTGCTATTGGTAAGGGATATTGGCCCAATGTATTTTGTTAGTTGGCTTTTTTTCTACAAATTCCTTGAGTATTTTATGAAGATAGCTTGACCAAAATGTTGTTGTTTTTGTGTTTTGTGAGGGTGCATTGCGAGGAATCCTTCTGTATAATCTTGTCATATTCTGTTGAGCTTTGTTTTTGTAAACAGATAACTTGATTAGTGGTTGCGATTTGATTGTAGTCGGCATAATTTATAAATATTTAAACGCGATTTTAGTCATGATATTTCCTGTAAAACTTGCCTTGCCAGTGTAAGTGGTTTTGGAGAAGATGTGGCTTCAATAATTTTCTTTTTCTATTTATGGTGGCCATATTGAATGGCGGATCGGCATCATTTGCAAAGTGTTATGTAATGATTTATGTCATATTTGTGAACTTTTCGGCTAATCAATTGCCGAGAAGAAATCGTTTGAAGATTTTAAACTTTTTCTTTTAGCAGGTATCCATATTCAATGGCGGATCGGCATCATTTGCAAAGTGTTATGTAATGATTCATGTCATATTTGATGGCGGATCGGCATCATTTGCAAAGTGTTATGTAATGATTCATGTCATATTTGATGGCGGATCGGCATCAGTTGCAAAGTGTTATGTAATGACACGTCATATTTAGAACGTTTCAGCTAATCAGCTGCCGAGAAGAAATCATTTGAAGATTTTACTCTTTCTTTTATTTGGTATCCATATTTGATGGCAGATCGGCATCGGTCGTATACATTTGATAGACCATTTACAAGAATGATTTCTTTCAATTTTTTTTTTACTTGTTTGTTCATTTTTGTTGCTGATCTTTCTTTTTTAGAAATCGTCTTTTAATAATAAAGAGGACCAAATCTGATGACTGATTGGCATTATTCTATAAAATCCTAACAACTTTATTGGAGGATGATTTCTGCTGTTATTCATTTTTTTTTGTTAAAACAGCTGCCATTTGGCGACGGATCATTATGATTTCGCATGCATTAATGGCAGATTGCTCCCTGCAAAAAATATTCTGAGACAATTGGTCAGGTTGTTTTTGGGGCCTCGAGCGGCCGAGTGGTCTAAAGCGCTTTCCGTTACGGATCACTGTCATCTCACCTCTGTTTCTGCGTGGGTTCGAGTCTAATATTCGACTAAATGTAGTTATGTGAGAAAGCTTGCCAGTAGCTTCTCGTGGGTTGGTGGTTCTTTCCGTGGGTTTCCCGGGTTCTTCCTCCACCAATAATACTGACCCCATGTATATTATCGTGTGCTGAAAAATGGCGTTAAACCCTACAACAACAACAACAACAATAAGTTGTTTTTGAGAATATGTTATACCTAGCATTTGTGAATGGAGGACCCTGAGCCGAGAAAAGACCATATCATAAGCTTAATTGGCTGTATTTACGGCTAACAAAATCATGGAATACATTTGAAAGACAGTTTATGTACACGTAAAGGTCAGTGTAAGTGTTGAGCCTAACAGTGAGTTAATTTGACAAGTTATTTATGGCAATCCCTTTTCCATCACATCCGCCAGTTTATTAAGATTACAATCGTCATTACAAATAATGTCTCTTTTTTGTCAACAACGACTTCAGTGACAATGCTAATTCTGTGTAGAGCTTGCATTCAAATCCCCATGTTTCACACATCAACACGAAATGTACACATAGTCAAATCCCATATAACACACATATCAATACGAAATGTACACATAGTCAAATCCCATATAACACACATATCAATACGAAATGTATACATAGTCAAATCCCATATAACACACATATCAATACAAAATGTACACACAGTCAAATCCCATATAACACACATATCAATACGAAATGTACACATAGTCAAATCCCATATAACACACATATCAATACGAAATGTACACATAGTCAAATCCCATATAACACACATATCAATACGAAATGTACACATAGTCAAATCCCATATAACACACATATCAATACGAAATGTACACATAGTCAAATCCCATATAACACACATATCAATACGAAATGTACACATAGGACCATTAAACGCAATAGTTACGTAACTGACATAAAATTAGGTGTATCAAAGCAGGTACACGAGGACTGATACAACATAAGCTTGCGTTTTTACCTGATAATTAATAAGGTTCGCATATCATGCAGTATATGCAATGTACCACTAATATTTTATATCCAATTTTAAACCACTATAATAAAACATTGAGTTCACACCATAATTCAAAAAGCATGTATAGATATCTGATGTACTTATTTTCGAAAGATTTTCTTACCTGGTACCTGGCTGTGAAAACAATGTTGGAGGTTACGGTTCCTGATTCCTGACAGGGATATCGATCAGACAAAAAAGACAGTCTCGAGCACTGTGGCACTTCAATGTACAGACTATGGCACCTATAGCATTCGTCGAGATGATTGAATAGTTGCACAATTATATCCTATAGTAATTCCACTGCTCTGATGCTTTGTATAACTGCTACGATCCTCACCTGAATACGGGTTTATCCGTTCAGATGTATTCACGAGCTCACTATAACGTCCGTTTACATAATGGAATGTATGTAAAGTATTGGAGACTGCAATGGGATATCTCTCAGTACAAAATAAACTCTGAAATGCTAACACGTCACAGTTGAAAGAGTTTTACGACGACTTCAGTTGCTTACTGTATTGAAACTTAACACGTGGACTTTTAGATTCACAACAGCAAATATTTCATTCTGTACTAAGATATTGTGGGCATCGTCACAAAAAGATACAACGTGTTATTTTTCTCCGATTTGAAACCTTCCTAAAACTACACGATACACCTGAGTTAGTCTACCGCGAACAAAATTCGGGAGACCGGTTTTACCATAGCTCTGTTTGTAGCAGACGACCATTTAGATTGAGACACGCTTGGTCAATTATATAGTGCGGCAAGATCAACTTCAGGGGCAAGGCACAACGCTTAGATAAATACATCCAAAGAATAAAGACGGGGATATCCCGGTATGGAGAGGGAATGCGCCTAATCATGATAGCGATTTTAGTTGAAAGTAATAAAAGCTCGACGATTACTTATATAGAAAAATGACAAAACGCAAGAAGAGTATATTGTATGCATTTGTTCGGGTCTGGTTTCACATCACATTGAAGGAATACCTCTATATTTAAACAAATTAGATCTAAGTACAGTGCATGATTGTCCAACTAGGTAGACTCTGTCAACAGGTGAACCAAACGGAAATAAATCTTAAACTGTTCTAAAAGCGAAAATTAGGCCATTAGTATTGTTAAAGTTAAGTGCGTTGCAAGAGAAAACTACTAGATCAAATAGCTGTGTTTTACAATCCGTATTGAACTATTTATTCATATCAAAACGTTGTTTCAATAACACCCAAAATCACGCAAACAATATTGAAAGCTTTAGGTAGATAACCAATCAGATATTGATAAAATAATATAATAAACACACCAAAAAATCGACGATAAAATGCTTTTAAAAAAAATATAAAATCGTTTAGATATCATCAATTATATATTACATCATTCGCGTACCGCTCCGGTTGCTTTAGTGGTTAGTGTATTCTCATCGAATGCGGGAGGTCGCGGGTTTGAGACCCGACCGAGCCATACTAAAAACATAAACAGGTTAATAGCATATAACTGGGTGGCACATATGTGTGGGTGCGTGCGTGTGAGTGTGTGGGTGGGATGGGGGTGTATGTGTGTGTATGTGGGTCGAATACGTGATGGTTTGTAGGATTCATCTAGGTGGGTGCTTGAAATTCCAAAACCATAATCTTTACATAGAACAGTTTGTTTTCTTTTAGTCTTAATAATAAATAGGACATACATTCCCAATGTGACGCTAATTATGTGGCCTAATTACTATGTTAAAAATGCTATAAGCAAGATCTCTAGCTTTGTTTCGCTGTATAAACATAATTACAATTGATTTATTACATGTAAGATAACATATATTACGAGTAACATCTTCAAAGTTATAAAGTCAAGGTACAGAGATTTATGAGTTATATATGAGTTTTATAAAGACTCAAAATAGGCACAAACCACCCACCTAATGGCTAACATACTACTGTCTGTATACTTTCCTAAGAAATAGGCCTTTCCTAAGAAAAAGGCACAAACCACCCACTTAATGGCTAACATACTACTGTCTTTATACTTTCCTAAGAAATAGGCACAAACTACATACATAATGGCTAACATACTACTGTCTGTATACTTTCTTGAGTAATAGGCACAAACCACCCACCTAAAGGCTAACATACTACTGTCTGTATATTTTCCTAAGAAATAGGCACAAACCACCCACCTAATGGCTAACATCATATTATCTGTATACTTAGTACAGTGCAATTAAACGTACTCGTAATCAAAATCTATTTAATTCCTAACAATAATGTAATTTAATTTAATTCATTATGCTGCTTAACAATGAGATATTTGGTTACATTTGAAAGTAATTAACCCCTTGTCTCATTTTTACCGGACCATGAAGGCGAAACGAATATTCCAAAAATTATATAAATGAATTCAACCAAAGGAAAAGACAATATATGTTTTAAATTTCCTTGAAGTGTACGCTCTATTTTCTTATATTGTTATGTATATTTATTTTCTATTTTTGTTAGTTTTTCCTTATGATTATATAGTATGTACATCTAACCAAACGTAATATCAAGGTGTACCTGAGCAGTGACATTTATTTTGTAAACAACATTATACATAAAGAATATTTTAAAATAATTGTGGATTAATATTCAGGTCAATATTATAAGTAAACATGTTTACTTCAATTTAAGTTAAACATACAGTCCTGTTTCTGACCTTAGAAACTTCCAGAGTAAAGATGTCCTACTAGTTGACAGAGTATTTCCATACCGCTCCGGTGGCCTAGTGGTTATAGCATCCGCCTCGGAAGCGGGAGGTCATGGGTTCGAGCCCCGGCCGAGTCATACCAAAGGCTTATCAAAATGGTTCTTGTCTGAGGCATGATGCCCCAGTGCATCACTATAAACCTCCACACTGCACACATCCTAGCAATATGACTGAGAAATTGTTTAAGCTACGTTAATAATTGCTCTGTTAATAATAGAGCAAAAACATAATATTCTTGGATAAAACAATAATTTGGAATTATAGTGAATTCAGACGAGGACATTTTGGGTTATAATATTGCGAGACATAAAAGATTCTAAGCACATCGCCACACTCCTGACCATTGAGACATTAGCATGTTTAGACGACAGGCACATCAACATATTCAAGACTGGAATTTAGTTTGAATATTAAAGTAATGCATTTGTAATAGAACATTTAGGACTAATTGAGATTTAATTCACAATCATGTAAGTTCTTTTTCAATTTTCCCTTTGTGTTCTAAAGAAATAAATTATTTGTTGATTTTTGCAACGCTTGCTGGGTTTTGCTCTTTTCTGAAAATCGTATTAATATACCTAATGTTCGACAGAAATTATTCTTGTGACCAGCCATTGTCCGTGTATAAATGAACCGTAATGGTCATTTTATTTTTTTATTTCTTTTAAATTTAATTTTTTTATTTTTTATTTCATTTTATGTTATTTTAAAACTTTTATTTTTTAATCTTATTTTGTCAAATGTAAGAGCTGTAATGTTGCGTGAAGCATTCAGTGTTGTATTCATAAATAAGTGATAACAGTAAAACTGATGTAGGTATTAAATAAATGCAAATAGATAGTCCCGTTCATTAATATAAATCTCTAGCTGGAGAATATTAACCTAATCTCTTCCTTTTTCTGTTTATTATTATTATTATTATTATTATTATTATTATTATTATTATTATTATTATTATTATTATTATTATTATTACCATTGTTATTAGTTATTATTAGTTATTATTGTTATTATTATTATCATCAATAATAATAATAATATTATTATTATTATTATTATTATTATTATTATTATTATTATTATTATTATTATTATTATTATTATTATTATTATTATTAAATCGACTTAGCGGAGACTGGTCCACCCTCTCATAACGGCTTTGTCATTTACATCATTTCAAATAAAAACAAAAGATTTAGGAAGCACAATTCTTTAAACTGTAAGGGAGACGCAATCAATTTGATGTTACATATGATACGCTATCTTTCATAATATGGGAGCGATATTGAAGTTATGGCTTTTTAAATTTGTAATACAAGTCCTATACATAAAAAAACATATTGAAGTTTTTACTGTTTTACTTTGTATATAATATGCAATACAATACAACAATATTTGCATTATGACTATTTAAACTGAGAATAATACACAATTTATCAATATTAACCTAATGAGTACTTAAATCTGTATATAATATACTATATATCAATATTGATCTAATGAGTATTTAAATCTGTATATAATATGCTATATATCAATACTGACCTAATGAGTATTTAAATCTGTATATAATATACTATATATCATATACTATATATCAATACTGACCTAATGAGTACTTAAATCTGTATATAATATACTATATATAATATACTATATATCAATATTGACCTAATGAGTACTTAAATCTGTATATAACATACTATGTATAATATACTTTATATCAATACTGACCTAAAGAGTACTTAAATCTGTATATAATATGCAATATATCAATATTGACCTAATGAGTACTTAAATCTGTATATAATATGCTATATATCAATATTGACCTAATGAGTATTTAAATCTGTATATAATATACTATATATCAATACTGACCTATTGAGTATTTAAATCTGTATATAATATACTATATATCAATATTGACATAATGAGTACTTAAATTTGCATATAATATACTATATCAATATTGACCTAATGAGTACTTAAATCTGTATATAATATACTATATATCAATATTGACATAATGAGTACTTAAATTTGCATATAATATACTATATATCAATATTGCCCTAATGAGTATTTAAATCTGTATAAAATATACTATATATCAATACTGACCTAATGAGTATTTAAATCTGTATATACTATACTATATATCAATATTGACCTAATGAGTACTTAAATATGCATATAATATACTATATATCAATATTGACCTAATGAGTACTTAAATCTGTATATAATATACTATATATCAATATTGACCTAATGAGTACTTAAATTTGCATATAATATACTATATATCAATATTGACCTAATGAGTATTCAAATCTGTATAAAATATACTATATATCAATACTGACCTAATGAGTACTTAAATCTGTATATACTATACTATATATCAATATTGACCTAATGAGTACTTAAATATGCATATAATATACTATATATCAATATTGACCTAATGAGTATTTAAATCTGTATATAATATACTATATATCAATACTGACCTAATGAGTACTTAAATATGCATATAATATACTATATATCAATATTGACCTAATGAGTACTTAAATCTGTATATAATATGCTATATATCATATACTATATATCAATACTGACCTAATGAGTACTTAAATCTGTATATAATATACTATATATAATATACTATATATCAATATTGACCTAATGAGTACTTAAATCTGTATATAACATACTATGTATAATATACTTTATATCAATACTGACCTAAAGAGTACTTAAATCTGTATATAATATGCTATATATCAATATTGACCTAATGAGTACTTAAATCTGTATATAATATGCTATATATCAATATTGACCTAATGAGTATTTAAATCTGTATATAATATACTATATATCAATACTGACCTATTGAGTATTTAAATCTGTATATAATATACTATATATCAATATTGACATAATGAGTACTTAAATTTGCATATAATATACTATATCAATATTGACCTAATGAGTACTTAAATCTGTATATAATATACTATATATCAATATTGACATAATGAGTACTTAAATTTGCATATAATATACTATATATCAATATTGCCCTAATGAGTATTTAAATCTGTATAAAATATACTATATATCAATACTGACCTAATGAGTATTTAAATCTGTATATACTATACTAAATATCAATATTGACCTAATGAGTACTTAAATATGCATATAATATACTATATATCAATATTGACCTAATGAGTACTTAAATCTGTATATAATATACTATATATCAATATTGACCTAATGAGTACTTAAATTTGCATATAATATACTATATATCAATATTGACCTAATGAGTATTCAAATCTGTATAAAATATACTATATATCAATACTGACCTAATGAGTACTTAAATCTGTATATACTATACTATATATCAATATTGACCTAATGAGTACTTAAATATGCATATAATATACTATATATCAATATTGACCTAATGAGTATTTAAATCTGTATATAATATACTATATATCAATACTGACCTAATGAGTACTTAAATCTGTATATACTATACTATATATCAATATTGACCTAATGAGTACTTAAATATGCATATAATATACTATATATCAATACTGACCTAATGAGTACTTAAATCTGTATATAATATACTATATATCAATATTGACCTAATGAGAACTTAAATCTGTATATAATATGCTATATATCATATACTATATATCAATACTGACCTAATGAGTACTTAAATTTGCATATAATATACTATATATCAATATTGCCCTAATGAGTATTTAAATCTGTATAAAATATACTATATATCAATACTGACCTAATGAGTATTTAAATCTGTATATACTATACTATATATCAATATTGACCTAATGAGTACTTAAATATGCATATAATATACTATATATCAATATTGACCTAATGAGTACTTAAATCTGTATATAATATACTATATATCAATATTGACCTAATGAGTACTTAAATTTGCATATAATATACTATATATCAATATTGACCTAATGAGTATTCAAATCTGTATAAAATATACTATATATCAATACTGACCTAATGAGTACTTAAATCTGTATATACTATACTATATATCAATATTGACCTAATGAGTACTTAAATATGCATATAATATACTATATATCAATATTGACCTAATGAGTATTTAAATCTGCATATAATATACTATATATCAATACTGACCTAATGAGTACTTATATCTGTATATACTATACTATATATCAATATTGACCTAATGAGTACTTAAATATGCATATAATATACTATATATCAATACTGACCTAATGAGTACTTAAATCTGTATATAATATACTATATATCAATATTGACCTAATGAGTACTTAAATCTGTATATAATATACTATATATCAATATTGACCTAATGAGTATTTAAATCTGTATATAATATACTATATATCAATATTGACCTAATGAGTATTTAAATCTGTATAAAATATACTATATATCAATATTGACCTAATGAGTATTTAAATCTGTATATCATATACTATATCAATATTGACCTAATGAGTACTTAAATATGTATATAATATACTATATATCAATACTGACCTAATGAGTATTTAAATCTGTATAAAATATACTATATATCAATACTGACCTAATGAGTATTTAAATCTGTATATCATATACTATATATCAATATTGACCTAATGAGTACTTAAATCTGTATAAAATATACTATATATCAATATTGACCTAATGAGTATTTAAATCTGTATATCATATACTATATATCAATACTGACCTAATGAGTATTTAAATCTGTATAAAATATACTATATATCAATATTGACCTAATGAGTATTTAAATCTGTATAAAATAAACTATATATCAATACTGACCTAATGAGTATTTAAATCTGTATAAAATATACTATATATCAATACTGACCTAATGAGTATTTAAATCTGTATAAAATATACTATATATCAATACTGACCTAATGAGTATTTAAATCTGTATAAAATATACTATATATCAATACTGACCTAATGAGTATTTAAATCTGTATAAAATATACTATATATCAATACTGACCTAATGAGTATTTAAATCTGTATAAAATATACTATATATCAATATTGACCTAATGAGTATTTAAATCTGTATAAAATATACTATATATCAATACTGACCTAATGAGTATTTAAATCTGTATAAAATATACTATATATCAACATTAACCTAATGAGTATTTAAATCTGCATATAATATACTATATATCAATACTGACTTAATGAGTACTTAAATCTGCATATAATATACTATATATCAATATTGACCTAATGAGTATTCAAATCTGTATAAAATATACTATATATCAATACTGACCTAATGAGTACTTAAATCTGCATATAATATACTATATATCAATATTGACCTAATGAGTGTTTAAATCTGCATATAATATACTATATATCAATACTGACTTAATGAGTACTTAAATCTGCATATAATATACTATATATCAATATTGACCTAATGAGTGTTTAAATCTGCATATAATATACTATATATCAATACTGACTTAATGAGTACTTAAATCTGCATATAATATACTATATATCAATATTGACCTAATGAGTGTTTAAATCTGCATATAATATACTATATATCAATACTGACTTAATGAGTACTTAAATCTGCATATAATATACTATATATCAATATTGACCTAATGAGTGTTTAAATCTGTATATACTATACTATATATCAATACTGACCTAATGAGTACTTAAATCTGCATATAATATACTATATATCAATATTGACCTAATGAGTGTTTAAATCTACATATAATATACTATATATCAATACTGACTTAATGAGTACTTAAATCTGCATATAATATACTATATATCAATATTGACCTAATGAGTATTCAAATCTGTATAAAATATACTATATATCAATACTGACCTAATGAGTACTTAAATCTGTATATACTATACTATATATCAATACTGACCTAATGAGTACTTAAATCTGCATATAATATACTATATATCAATATTGACCTAATGAGTATTTAAATCTGTATATACTATACTATATATCAATATTGACCTAATGAGTACTTAAATATGCATATAATATACTATATATCAATATTGACCTAATGAGTACTTAAATCTGTATATAATATACTATATATCAATATTGACCTAATGAGTACTTAAATTTGCATATAATATACTATATATCAATATTGACCTAATGAGTATTCAAATCTGTATTAAATATACTATATATCAATATTGACCTAATGAGTATTTAAATCTGTATAAAATATACTATATATCAATACTGACCTAATGAGTATTTAAATCTGTATAAAATATACTATATATCAATACTGACCTAATGAGTACTTAAATATGCATATAATAAACTATATATCAATATTGACCTAATGAGTATTTAAATCTGTATATAATATACTATATATCAATACTGACCTAATGAGTACTTAAATCTGTATAAAATATACTATATATCAATATTGACCTAATGAGTACTTAAATCTGTATATAATATACTATATCAATATTGACCTAATGAGTACTTAAATCTGCATATAATATACTATATATCAATATTGACCTAATGAGTGTTTAAATCTGTATAAAATATACTATATATCAATATTGACCTAATGAGTACTTAAATCTGTATATAATATACTATATATCAATATTGACCTAATGAGTATTTAAATCTGTATAAAATATACTATATATCAACATTAACCTAATGAGTATTTAAATCTGTATAAAATATACTATATATCAATATTGACCTAATGAGTACTTAAATCTGCATATAATATACTATATATCAATATTGACCTAATGAGTACTTAAATCTGTATATAATATGCTATATATCAATATTGACCTAATGAGTATTTAAATCTGTATATACTATACTATATATCAACATTAACCTAATGAGTACTTAAATCTGTATATAATATACTATATATCAATACTGACCTAATGAGTACTTAAATCTGTATAAAATATACTATATATCAATATTGACCTAATGAGTACTTAAATCTGTATATACTATACTATATCAATATTGACCTAATGAGTACTTAAATATGTATATAATATACTATATATCAATACTGTCCTAATGAGTATTTAAATCTGTATAAAATATACTATATATCAACATTAACCTAATGAGTATTTAAATCTGTATATCATATACTATATCAATATTGACCTAATGAGTGTTTAAATCTGTATAAAATATACTATATATCAATATTGACCTAATGAGTACTTAAATCTGTATATACTATACTATATCAATATTGACCTAATGAGTATTTAAATCTGTATATCATATACTATATATCAATACTGACCTAATGAGTATTTAAATCTGTACAAAATATACTATATATCAATATTGACCTAATGAGTATTTAAATCTGTATATAATATACTATATATCAATATTGACCTAATGAGTATTTAACTCTGTATAAAATATACTATATATCAATACTGACCTAATGAGTATTTAAATCTGTATAAAATATACTATATATCAATACTGACCTAATGAGTATTTAAATCTGTATAAAATATACTATATATCAATACTGACCTAATGAGTATTTAAATCTGTATAAAATAAACTATATATCAATACTGACCTAATTAGTATTTAAATCTGTATATAATATACTATATATCAATACTGACCTAATGAGTATTTAAATCTGTATAAAATATACTATATATCAATACTGACCTAATGAGTATTTAAATCTGTATAAAATATACTATATATCAATATTGACCTAATGAGTATTTAAATCTGTATAAAATATACTATATATCAATATTGACCTAATGAGTATTTAAATCTGTATAAAATATACTATATATCAATATTGACCTAATGAGTATTTAAATCTGTATAAAATATACTATATATCAATACTGACCTAATGAGTATTTAAATCTGTATAAAATATACTATATATCAATATTGACCTAATGAGTATTTAAATCTGTATAAAATATACTATATATCAATATTGACCTAATGAGTATTTAAATCTGTATAAAATATACTATATATCAATATTGACCTAATGAGTATTTAAATCTGTATAAAATATACTATATATCAATATTGACCTAATGAGTATTTAAATCTGTATAAAATATGCTATATATCAATATTGACCTAATGAGTATTTAAATCTGTATAAAATATACTATATATCAATATTGACCTAATGAGTATTTAAATCTGTATAAAATATACTATATATCAATATTGACCTAATGAGTATTTAAATCTGTATAAAATATACTATATATCAATACTGACCTAATGAGTATTTAAATCTGTATAAAATATACTATATATCAATATTGACCTAATGAGTATTTAAATCTGTATAAAATATACTATATATCAATATTAACCTAATGAGTATTTAAATCTGCATATAATATACTATATCAATATTGACCTAATGAGTGTTTAAATCTGCATATAATATACTATATATCAATACTGACCTAATGAGTATTTAAATCTGTATAAAATATACTATATATCAATATTGACCTAATGAGTATTTAAATCTGTATAAAATATACTATATATCAATACTGACCTAATGAGTATTTAAATCTGTATAAAATATACTATATATCAATATTGACCTAATGAGTATTTAAATCTGTATAAAATATACTATATATCAACATTAACCTAATGAGTATTTAAATCTGTATAAAATATACTATATATCAATATTAACCTAATGAGTATTTAAATCTGCATATAATATACTATATCAATATTGACCTAATGAGTGTTTAAATCTGTATATAATATACTATATATCAACATTAACCTAATGAGTATTTAAATCTGTATAAAATATACTATATATCAATACTGACCTAATGAGTATTTAAATCTGTATAAAATATACTATATATCAATATTGACCTAATGAGTATTTAAATCTGTATAAAATATACTATATATCAATACTGACCTAATGAGTATTTAAATCTGTATAAAATATACTATATATCAATATTGACCTAATGAGTATTTAAATCTGTATAAAATATACTATATATCAACATTAACCTAATGAGTATTTAAATCTGTATAAAATATACTATATATCAATACTGACCTAATGAGTATTTAAATCTGTATAAAATATACTATATATCAATATTGACCTAATGAGTATTTAAATCTGTATAAAATATACTATATATCAACATTAACCTAATGAGTATTTAAATCTGTATAAAATATACTATATATCAATACTGACCTAATGAGTATTTAAATCTGTATAAAATATACTATATATCAATATTGACCTAATGAGTATTTAAATCTGTATAAAATATACTATATATCAATATTAACCTAATGAGTATTTAAATCTGCATATAATATACTATATATCAATACTGACCTAATGAGTATTTAAATCTGTATAAAATATACTATATATCAATACTGACCTAATGAGTATTTAAATCTGTATAAAATATACTATATATCAATATTGACCTAATGAGTATTTAAATCTGTATAAAATATACTATATATCAATATTAACCTAATGAGTATTTAAATCTGTATAAAATATACTATATATCAATACTGACCTAATGAGTATTTAAATCTGTATATCATATACTATATATCACTACTGACCTAATGAGTATTTAAATCTGCATATAATATACTATATCAATATTGACCTAATGAGTATTTAAATCTGTATAAAATATACTATATATCAATATTGACCTAATGAGTATTTAAATCTGTATAAAATATACTATATATCAATACTGACCTAATGAGTATTTAAATCTGTATAAAATATACTATATATCAATATTGACCTAATGAGTATTTAAATCTGTATAAAATATACTATATATCAATACTGACCTAATGAGTATTTAAATCTGTATAAAATATACTATATATCAATATTGACCTAATGAGTATTTAAATCTGTATAAAATATACTATATATCAACATTAACCTAATGAGTATTTAAATCTGTATAAAATATACTATATATCAATATTGACCTAATGAGTATTTAAATCTGTATAAAATATACTATATATCAATATTGACCTAATGAGTATTTAAATCTGTATATCATATACTATATATCAATACTGACCTAATGAGTATTTAAATCTGCATATAATATACTATATCAATATTGACCTAATGAGTATTTAAATCTGTATAAAATATACTATATATCAATATTGACCTAATGAGTATTTAAATCTGTATAAAATATACTATATATCAATATTAACCTAATGAGTATTTAAATCTGCATATAATATACTATATCAATATTGACCTAATGAGTGTTTAAATCTGTATATAATATACTATATATCAATACTGACCTAATGAGTACTTAAATCTGCATATAATATACTATATATCAATATTGACCTAATGAGTATTCAAATCTGTATAAAATATATATTACAAATATATTGCATTTATGTTTATTTGTTTGTTTGTTTGAATTTTAACGGCACACCAGCACTTTTAGGCTATTTAGCGCCATACAATAGGTTAGATGCATTTATTCGCATTTAAAAGTTCATGTAATATATAATATAGGCCTTAAGGTATTGAATCAACAATACCTCGAGCTTCAGCAAGGAATGTAAATAAGTTACGTAATTGCTAAAATATTCCCTGTATAGTGTTTATCAGATGTCCATTGAGTTTTGTGTTTCTTAAAGTTTTATTTACAGGAGAGTGTGTTCGTAATGCATCAATTGATTCATAACCAACAAGCAGCTTAGTTGCATTTTTACGCTGTTAAAATTTGTCGACAACACTTATATACAATAAAATGGATTCACTTAGGTTTAAGAAGACCATATTCATAAAATAACAACGCTTGTTTTAAAAGAATGGTTGCATTGTTTATCGGATTGCTTTAGAAGTGGCTACTCTCTGTTCTAAGCATTTCAAGTGAATGTTTTGTTTGGCTTGAAGTTTTGGACAGTATACTGTCCGAATGTCAATAAGACAGCGGATCACTCATTGTGGGGGGAGGGGGGAATAGCATCAGAGATCTGATATCCCCGAGAAGAAGAAGAATATGATGATTATGACGACAACGACGATGCTGATGATGATGCTGATGATGATGATGACGATGATCACAATGAAGTAAAATAAGAAGGATAAGATGAAGAACCATCATCAACCGTAATACAGCAACGACGTTTCTGTCCTCTTTGTTGTCGTCATAATCATCAAAAACTTCTTCAGTATTATATAAACGCAACATGTGGAGGCAAATATTTCATTATATAAAATATTCAAGACCCAAAATACACGTATCTGGAATTGTTTAAGCGTTAAGAATCGTATCGTTATTTTTTAATCATTATTGTGTTATTTTGTTGGAAGAATATATGATTTTATTGGTTTTCTTTGAGCCTGATAACTTCATTTTTTATGTAATCAATGTAAGAGATGCCAACTCTGGTTCTGTACCATCTCATTTCAAGTGCCTGTATTATTGATGGTAATTCTGCTGTCAGAGTCCAGACCTCACATGAATACAAACAAAACTGAGATGACTAGTGCTCTCAATAGTCTGATTTTAGTTTTCAGACAGATTTTCTTGTCTCTTTAGATGCGTCTTAGTTTTTACATAGCTGCAGTTGTTTGTGCTACTCGTGACAAAATTTCTGCTCTTGATCCTTCTTCGGTGATTATGAAAATCTGAATTACCACCCACAAAGTAATAAATTTCGATTACATTACAGCAAGTTAAAGAAAATGACAAAAATCATCACGCGCACATAATCGTTCTAGTTCAAGATCATGCCACCTTAAAAAACTGAAATCGTAAAATGTTTTTGAAAGGCATTCTTTACACTGCAATTTTAAAACAAGTTATAGACTCGTTATGGACACAGAGTGCTAATTATTTTGACAGTTTGATTATCAATTAGTTTATTCGAACGAGAGAGCATGGCTCGAAACTAGTGGTCACCTGCTCGCCCAAGGCAAGTAAATTTCCTGTCAAACTAGTAGTTTCGTTAACATTCGTTACGTTTCCGATTCACTGACAGACGAGACAAACTACGGCGTTGACCTGGTATTCGTCATTTGCATTGCTCATCATCTGACTACTGAACTCTCGCCGTGACATGTTCATGTGGTTCAATAACCACGAATTTGCCATTTTCAACATTGTGAAATAATTCTAAAACATTTGATGAAAGTGAAATATTGTTTGCAAAAAACGAAAGGTCACGTCCTTTTTATCTTAATAAACACCAAAATTCTGCCACCGTAGCAGCAACATACAAAAAGTGAGTTTCCACCAATCAGAGGGCACGTGTCAGATGGTTTCAGGATACAATCACGTTGATATATATATATATATATATATATATATATATATATATATATATATATATATATATATATATATATATATATATATATATATATATATATATATATATATATTCTCTTATTGAAATTAATATTGCGTTCTCCAGGTTCGCATGGTTTGCGTATAAGCTATGAAAACATGCACAATACACACTGTCATCGTGAGAGTCAAATTTAACCAGCTTTCACTGTAATATGTCAGGTATTGACTGAAATCCTTGGTTTGTGGATAGATAAGCAGAGTAAACGGGGTCTTTGTTTCTGTTTTGAAATTATTGGTATATGTTGGTTCACTATGACAAGACTGAAACGTTTCTTCAACAAAATTACTATTGGTTAAAATTCTAGGTCAAATATTTCATTTACTCTTCTTATTGGTTCATGGATGAGTTGTTGAAGATACTTTTGGAAATACCAATCGTTGCATGATTAAATCCGCAGCTGTATTGATAAGAATTAAAGATCATATCGAGACAATGTACATGCGGTCTTTTCTAATCATTGTCCAATGTCATGTTTTGTTAAAGGTAGTTGTGAGTAGCAAGTGACTCGTTAAGTTAAAGCAAGATATCACTATTAGTAATGAGGATATGCGACATGATGATACCGGTTTGATCTGGAAATCTTATTCTCTGTCCAGTATTTTTGTCTGACTAAAATAGGAAGGATGTATTACTAAGTAGTATCATTTTTCTGTCATTCCAGTTTAATATGCGATATGTTGAGTGAGAAGGATAATTTCACCGTTTGAACAATTTTTCTATATTTATTTCACAAGCACCAAACATATCTGGTCTGAATACATCACTAATTTAAAGGGGTGGATATTTTTTCTACACTGCAAATACGGTTGTAATTGAAAAGAGGTAGTTTCGGGGGGGGGGGGGGGGTCAGTTTTTATTACTGTTTTGTATCAGTGACGTCATTTGGGAAGGGCATTTGAAACTGCATGTGTAAAATTGTTGTAGCCTATATTCTGAAATTACCAAGCACGTTAAGTTTTGACAAACCTCCCTCTTCCCGAAAAATTGAAATGACGTCTGTGTTTCGTATTTTGTTTTGTTGTTTGCGGAGCTTTCTCCAGGGGTTTGTTTTCGTTTGTGTTTTTGTCTCAGATAAATTTGGATAATCCCATTCACACGAAGAATTATGAAGGTTGGAACCATTCTCGGCGGCCAGTCAATGGCAGTTGTAATATTATCCGCTGCTGATTTAGTACAGAATTGGTTGCTACAACGGCCACTACCCACTTATATTTATAGTTTCATCCATCCGTTTTTGATCGTTAAATTCATAAATGATGAGAGTGAGAGAGAGAGAGAGAGAGAGGGGGGGGGGGGGGGCTTATGTGTGTGATGGCAGATATTGAAAAGATACACAGATCCTTTGAGCATGTTTGAAAACAATATTGGTTTATATAACTTAAAAACATAGGAATCCCCAACAAGTACTCCCATACTTAGCGGTAAATGTTGTTTTGCGAAGTTATATTTGAAGATGAACAAATTTAGACACTGTAAATACGAAACAAAAATAAAATAATGAGCTATGTGAGAAAATGGAACCTTCCTGTAATATTTTTAACATAGTATGGTCCATTAATTGTTGTGTATTGTTTTATATTATCGGGTCAATACATCCATCCAATTTATGACTAATTGGAGTATATACATGACAAGAAAACAAACGTCAAGCCTGTCCATTTGAATGACATTTACTGCATTAGATGCGTTGAAATTGTAATTAGTTCATGCATTTCTCTTGAAAGACTGACACTAGCGCAACATAATTAATTTAAAATGGTGTTGCCACATTCATTTTACAATTAAAGTGCAAAGGTCTAAATTTGCTTTGATTCACAGCTGGTGATCACACTTCAATATTTAATAGCACATTGTTCGTTAGTTGTTAATTATATATGGAATTGCAGAATTGTGAATTTGAACATTTCTATATACTACTATGTATTAAATATAAACGGTAGCACAATGAGCTTTATGTGTTATTTAAAATGCAGGAGATAATGTAAGCCATATAACAGCTTATCAATTTTTTCAAGATATGGGCTTTGACACAGTGGATCAAATCTGAGTTAGTTACATTTCTTATAGAACATAATGTATACTATTCTGACACATTGGACCAGTAGCAACGTTAATAAAATGGGTTTTATTTCCGTGTATTTTTATTTTGTGGTGTTCATATTTGTTGGCCAACCATTTTGGGGAGTTTTGGTGTAACCAGTGCGTTTGTACCTATGTGATTAGCGGTAGGTTCATTTTTTACAAGAATACATGTTATTTGTTGTTTTGTGTTAATTTTATTCTTTAGAGTGACTCATCTTTCTGTATATCGAGAAGAAAAGGAGGTCAGGAGAGAGCCGGATTAGCAACCCTCTGAGGGGACACCCTCTGCAGAGTGATATACATATATGGCCCTCCTCACCCCACCCCATCTAAGATGAGAAAGAGGTCGACCCCACCCCCTCCATAAAAGATCAAAACGAGGGCGATCCCAAATATAGGATGAGAACAAGGACGACCCCCATATAGGATGAGAACAAGGACAACCCCTATATAGGATAAGAACTAGGACTACCCCCATATAGGATAAGAACAAGGACGACACCCATATAGGATAAGAACAAGGACAACCCCCATATAGGATAAGAACAAGGACAACCCCTATATAGGATAAGAACAAGGACAACCCCCATATAGGATGAGAACAAGGACAACCCCCATATAGGATGAGAACAAGGACAACCCCTATATAGGATAAGAACAAGGACGACACCCATATAGGATAAGAACAAGGACAACCCCCATATAGGATAAGAACAAGGACAACCCCCATATAGGATAAGAACAAGGACGACACCCATATAGGATAAGAACAAGGACAACCCCCATTTAGGATAAGAACAAGGACAACCCCCATATAGGATAAGAACAAGGACTACCCCCATATAGGATAAGAACAAGGACGACACCCATATAGGATAAGAACAAGGACGACACCCATATAGGATAAGAACAAGGACGACACCCATATAGGATGAAAATTGCTTCTTTTGGATTTCATGATATAGACAAAACCGTATATCAAGTCGTTTTGAATCTCCCCCCCCCCCCAACCCCTATATGTTTGCCTAATTGCGCTTGTGATTCTGTATCTGTCAGTTTCATTGAATTTCAGGATGTTTGGAATAAGTATGCTGACATTATTAGTGACAGGGTGGAATTGGGCGAATTCTGTCCTTTGAAAACTATCTCCTGTTAATGCTCCACCTAGGTAAATACAATATTTGCTTTTTGTGGATTTAGTTTCTCCCCACCGCTTCCAGAATCCTTTTCATTCTCATTCTTTTTTGCTAGCTTGTTTTTGTTATTTAGAATGCGATAAATTTTCATATCGTTTCTTTTTCTTACCATGTTTTTACGCTCTCTTTATTTGAATACGGTGTCTCTAATTCTGCCGAACTTTTATGTGGTTCAATGAAATTAACCTATAAGTATTTGTATATGTTTTTTTTGTATTGTGTTTGTATATGTAGCCGAATAAGTAGATGCAAATGGTAACCAAAAGGTATTGCGAGATCTTTGTTATATTCCTTAATTAATTTAGTGTGTTTACCTTTTGCAAGTTAATTAGGTGTGGAAGCCCTAAACCCTGAAGTTGGCTATCTGTCTGTCTGTCTGTCTGTATGTATGTCTGCCTGTCTGTCTGTCTGACAGACTGTCTGTCTGTCTATCTATCAACCTACCTACCTGTCTGCCTGCCTGTCGGTCTGTCCCCCCCCCCCTCTCTCTCTCTCTCTCTCTCTCTCTCTCTCTCTCTCTCTCTCTCTCTCTCTCTCTCTCTCTCTATATATATATATATATATATATATATATATATATATATATATATATATATATATATATATATATATATATATATCGTCGTATCGATGTGTGTGCACTTTCCTTCGGATTTATCTACAGTGTTTATCAATGACACAAGGTGCAACCATGTCGACATTATACGGTAAATTTCTCGGCTACGTGGAACAAATGCTGTGATGTATGTAATGTTTTGTTGTTGTTGTTGTTGTTGTTATTTCTTAAACGTACTATAATGTTTTAAAAATCGATTATCAATAATTAAAAATGACGATGTCCAAAGGCCTCTCTCTCTCTCTCTCTCTCTCTCTCTCTCTCTCTCTCTCTCTCTCTGTCTCTCTCCACTCCTCCCTCTGTCTTACTCTCTGTCTCTGTCTGTATCTCTCTGTCTATGTCTATCTGTCTGTCTCGCTGTCTGTCTCTGTCTCTCTGTCTGTCTCCATCTGTCTGTGTCTGCGTCTGTGTCTGTGTGTCTCTCTCTGTCTGTTTATGTCTCTGTCTGTCTGTCTGTCTCTGTCTATGTCTCTGTATGTCTGTCTGTCTTTCTGTCTCTGTCTCGCTAAAACGAGAGAGAGATTTATAAAGTCAAACCGACCAGACAGAAACAGATAAATAGAGTTTAAGATCAGTGGTACTTTTACTAATTATTTTGGTACAATTACTAAAGCAGACTAAATTGCTAAATCTTAAAATATTTTAATTATTTCGCTTATTTTCTATTCTGCATTAATTTACATGCGCCGGTAAATGAATGGCTAAGCGTTCATTCGAGTGGCGTGGCTCACCAAGTGTTCATAGTGCTCTACTTTATCATTAAAATCATCTTTCATGTTTAAATCATAGGTGTGCATTATATTGATTTAAATCATAGGTGTGCATTATATTGATTTAAATCATAGGTGTGCATTATATTGATTTAAATCATAGGTGTGTATTATATTGATTTAAATCATAGGTGTGCATTATATTGATTTAAATCATAGGTGTGTATTATATTGATTTAAATCATAGGTGTGCATTATGTTGATTTAAATCATAGGTGTGCATTATATTGATTTAAATCATAGGTGTGCATTATATTGATTTAAATCATACGTGTGCATTATGTTGATTTAAATCATAGGTGTGCATTATATTGATTTAAATCATAGGTATGCATTATATTGATTTAAATCATAGGTATGCATTATATTGATTTAAATCATAGGTGTGCATTATATTGATTTAAATCATAGGTGTGTATTATATTGATTTAAATCATAGGTATGCATTATATTGATTTAAATCATAGGTATGCATTATATTGATTTAAATCATAGGTGTGCATTATATTGATTTAAATCATAGGTGTGCATTATATTGATTTAAATCATAGGTATGCATTATATTGATTTAAATCATAGGTGTGCATTATATTGATTTAAATCATAGGTGTGCATTATGTTGATTTAAATCATAGGATTGCATTATATTGATTTAAATCATAGGTATGCATTATATTGATTTAAATCATAGGTGTGTATTATATTGATTTAAATCATAGGTATGCATTATATTGATTTAAATCATAGGTATGCATTATATTGATTTAAATCATAGGTATGCATTATATTGATTTAAATCATAGGTATGTATTATATTGATTTAAATCATAGGTGTGCATTATGTTGATTTAAATCATAGGTGTGCATTATATTGATTTAAATCATAGGTATGCATTATGTTGATTTAAATCATAGGTGTGCATTATGTTGATTTAAATCATAGGTGTGCATTATGTTGATTTAAATCATAGGTGTGCATTATATTGATTTAAATCATAGGTATGCATTATGTTGATTTAAATCATAGGTGTGCATTATGTTGATTTAAATCATAGGTATGCATTATATTGATTTAAATCATAGGTGTGCATTATGTTGATTTAAATCATAGGTGTGCATTATATTGATTTAAATCATAGGTATGCATTATATTGATTTAAATCATAGGTGTGCATTATGTTGATTTAAATCATAGGTGTGCATTATATTGATTTAAATCATAGGTGTGCATTATATTGATTTAAATCATAGGTGTGCATTATGTTGATTTAAATCATAGGTATGCATTATATTGATTTAAATCATAGGTATGCATTATATTGATTTAAATCATAGGTATGTATTATATTGATTTAAATCATAGGTGTGTATTATATTGATTTAAATCATAGGTATGCATTATATTGATTTAAATCATAGGTGTGCATTATATTGATTTAAATCATAGGTATGCATTATGTTGATTTAAATCATAGGTGTGCATTATATTGATTTAAATCATAGGTGTGCATTATGTTGATTTAAATCATAGGTATGCATTATATTGATTTAAATCATAGGTATGCATTATATTGATTTAAATCATAGGTATGCATTATGTTGATTTAAATCATAGGTGTGTATTATATTGATTTAAATCATAGGTATGCATTATATTGATTTAAATCATAGGTATGCATTATGTTGATTTAAATCATAGGTGTGCATTATATTGATTTAAATCATAGGTATGCATTATGTTGATTTAAATCATAGGTATGCATTATGTTGATTTAAATCATAGGTATGCATTATGTTGATTTAAATCATAGGTATGCATTATGTTGATTTAAATCATAGGTATGCATTATGTTGATTTAAATCATAGGTGTGCATTATATTGATTTAAATCATAGGTATGCATTATGTTGATTTAAATCATAGGTGTGCATTATATTGATTTAAATCATAGGTATGCATTATGTTGATTTAAATCATAGGTGTGTATTATATTGATTTAAATCATAGGTATGCATTATGTTGATTTAAATCATAGGTATGCATTATATTGATTTAAATCATAGGTATGCATTATATTGATTTAAATCATAGGTATGCATTATGTTGATTTAAATCATAGGTATGCATTATATTGATTTAAATCATAGGTATGCATTATGTTGATTTAAATCATAGGTATGCATTATATTGATTTAAATCATAGGTATGCATTATATTGATTTAAATCATAGGTGTGCATTATCTTGATTTAAATCATAGGTGTGCATTATATTGATTTAAATCATAGGTATGCATTATCTTGATTTAAATCATAGGTGTGCATTATATTGATTTAAATCATAGGTATGCATTATATTGATTTAAATCATAGGTATGCATTATATTGATTTAAATCATAGGTGTGCATTATGTTGATTTAAATCATAGGTGTGCATTATATTGATTTAAATCATAGGTATGCATTATGTTGATTTAAATCATAGGTGTGCATTATGTTGATTTAAATCATAGGTGTGCATTATGTTGATTTAAATCATAGGTGTGCATTATATTGATTTAAATCATAGGTATGCATTATGTTGATTTAAATCATAGGTGTGCATTATGTTGATTTAAATCATAGGTATGCATTATATTGATTTAAATCATAGGTGTGCATTATGTTGATTTAAATCATAGGTGTGCATTATATTGATTTAAATCATAGGTATGCATTATATTGATTTAAATCATAGGTGTGCATTATATTGATTTAAATCATAGGTGTGCATTATATTGATTTAAATCATAGGTGTGCATTATATTGATTTAAATCATAGGTGTGCATTATGTTGATTTAAATCATAGGTGTGCATTATATTGATTTAAATCATAGGTGTGCATTATGTTGATTTAAATCATAGGTATGCATTATATTGATTTAAATCATAGGTATGCATTATATTGATTTAAATCATAGGTATGTATTATATTGATTTAAATCATAGGTGTGTATTATATTGATTTAAATCATAGGTATGCATTATGTTGATTTAAATCATAGGTGTGCATTATATTGATTTAAATCATAGGTATGCATTATGTTGATTTAAATCATAGGTGTGCATTATATTGATTTAAATCATAGGTATGCATTATATTGATTTAAATCATAGGTATGCATTATGTTGATTTAAATCATAGGTGTGTATTATATTGATTTAAATCATAGGTATGCATTATATTGATTTAAATCATAGGTATGCATTATGTTGATTTAAATCATAGGTGTGCATTATATTGATTTAAATCATAGGTATGCATTATGTTGATTTAAATCATAGGTATGCATTATGTTGATTTAAATCATAGGTATGCATTATGTTGATTTAAATCATAGGTATGCATTATGTTGATTTAAATCATAGGTATGCATTATGTTGATTTAAATCATAGGTGTGCATTATATTGATTTAAATCATAGGTATGCATTATGTTGATTTAAATCATAGGTGTGCATTATATTGATTTAAATCATAGGTATGCATTATGTTGATTTAAATCATAGGTGTGTATTATATTGATTTAAATCATAGGTATGCATTATGTTGATTTAAATCATAGGTATGCATTATGTTGATTTAAATCATAGGTATGCATTATGTTGATTTAAATCATAGGTATGCATTATATTGATTTAAATCATAGGTATGCATTATATTGATTTAAATCATAGGTGTGCATTATATTGATTTAAATCATAGGTGTGCATTATATTGATTTAAATCATAGGTGTGCATTATATTGATTTAAATCATAGGTATGCATTATGTTGATTTAAATCATAGGTGTGTATTATATTGATTTAAATCATAGGTGTGTATTATATTGATTTAAATAATAGGTGTGCATTATATTGATTTAAATCATAGGTGTGCATTATATTGATTTAAATCATAGGTGTGCATTATATTGATTTAAATCATAGGTGTGCATTATATTGATTTAAATCTTAGGTGTGCATTATATTGATTTAAATCATAGGTGTGTATTATATTGATTTAAATCATAGGTGTGCATTATATTGATTTAAATCATAGGTGTGCATTATATTGATTTAAATCATAGGTGTGCATTATATTGATTTAAATCATAGGTGTGCATTATATTGATTTAAATCATAGGTGTGCATTATGTTGATTTAAATCATAGGTGTGCATTATATTGATTTAAATCATAGGTGTGTATTATATTGATTTAAATCATAGGTGTGCATTATATTGATTTAAATCATAGGTATGTATTATATTGATTTAAATCATAGGTGTGTATTATATTGATTTAAATCATAGGTGTGTATTATATTGATTTAAATCATAGTTGTGCATTATATTGATTTAAATCATAGGTGTGTATTATATTGATTTAAATCATAGGTGTGCATTATATTGATTTAAATCATAGGTGTGTATTATATTGATTTAAATCATAGGTGTGCATTATATTGATTTAAATCATAGGTATGCATTATATTGATTTAAATCATAGGTGTGCATTATATTGATTTAAATCATAGGTGTGTATTATATTGATTTAAATCATAGTTGTGCATTATATTGATTTAAATCATAGGTGTGTATTATATTGATTTAAATCATAGGTGTGCATTATATTGATTTAAATCATAGGTGTGTATTATATTGATTTAAATCATAGGTGTGCATTATATTGATTTAAATCATAGGTGTGCATTATATTGATTTAAATCATAGGTATGCATTATATTGATTTAAATCATAGGTGTGCATTATATTGATTTAAATCATAGGTGTGTATTATATTGATTTAAATCATAGGTATGTATTATATTGATTTAAATCATAGGTGTGCATTATATTGATTTAAATCATAGGTGTGTATTATATTGATTTAAATCATAGGTGTGTATTATATTGATTTAAATCATAGGTGTGTATTATATTGATTTAAATCATAGGTATGTATTATATTGATTTAAATCATAGGTGTGCATTATATTGATTTAAATCATAGGTGTGTATTATATTGATTTAAATCATAGGTGTGTATTATATTGATTTAAATCATAGGTGTGTATTATATTGATTTAAATCATAGGTGTGTATTATATTGATTTAAATCATAGGTGTGTATTATATTGATTTAAATCATAGGTGTGCATTATATTGATTTAAATCATAGGTGTGCATTATATTGATTTAAATCATAGGTATGCATTATATTGATTTAAATCATAGGTGTGCATTATATTGATTTAAATCATAGGTGTGTATTATATTGATTTAAATCATAGGTGTGCATTATATTGATTTAAATCATAGGTGTGTATTATATTGATTTAATCAATATGAAGAAAAATATAAACTAAAAATAGAAAACAATCAACTTATTCAATATGCAAAGGTGATTGAAAATAACCATTCAAAGCTTAGAACTTCAAAGCATAAAACTACATTTTGAAGCGGACACACTCGGAGATGTGGGGAGTCGTTCATTCATTCATTCGTCAATACACAGCTGCCTGTATTAAATATTTTTTCCGTTCAAAAGGCACTATGCAAGCTTAGTTTCCTATTAATGAAACATTTATGCATATTATTATTATTATTATTATTATTATTATTATTATTATTATTATTATTATTATTATTATTATTATTAATTTTTAAGGCTTCGATGGATTAGCATAGAGGAGCATTGAGAGTGGACAATCTTTGTCACAATGATCTCCCAGCGGGGAAATCCTTGGTTTGTGTTCCATTAACGGATATCTTAGAACTGATTTTTTTTTTATCCACGGATTTAATCCATGGACAACAATTCTCCTCAGAAACAACATTGTTTTGAAAGTTGTCTCTTTGAAACCATTTGTTTATTTGATAAAATAAAAATCTTGATCGAATAGTAGCTTGGTGAGTTTTTCTCCTTTGCTGGTTGTAAGGTCAATGATCGTGCTTATCGTTGGATTGTTATTTAATATATTTCTGCCACCCTCCACACAGTTTTGAATGATGTTAACTATAGAACCTGTATAGGTTTACAACCTATTTTGTTATCACCTTACTCAATATTTGTAGTCAGCATGTAAGAGAATGATAGGATTCCAGTTTTTGTTATACCCTCCAGCTCCCCCTTTCCTTTGAAGATAAGTGTAATAATTGATCCTTTCATTGTTTCGTCATTTAGCCTTCGAGTAGGGTATTGTTGAATACAAGTTCGTGAACATATACTAACTTGTGATAGAATTTGATGTACAAGTCATTAGTTATACCATCTGAGCCTGGGGATTTACCTTTGGTTAAATCTTGACTGGTTTTTGTTATCTCTTCAGAGGTAATGAAATCATCGCATGCATCTTTTGCTCCATCTGTATTTGGTTTAATTGTATTCTTCTTAAGCAGTTTTCCGTATCGGTATTTTGATACGGGTATGCCTGTTAGTATTGTAGTAGTTACGTATCAAACATGATTTTTCTTTTCTGTCTGTGTAGGTCGTATTATATATTTGTATTCTATCAATTTTCTTTTCTCTTCCAATTCCTGATTTCTTTTCGCTCGTAACTACCTACACTCTGACCATACAAGTCACTGAATTTGCAGGCACTTTTACTTTCACCCTGTGTAATATATTTTTTCACATCATTTATTCATCAGTTGTTTTTATCTTCCCGCTTTGTTGCCAGTTTCTTTTTTTATCACTCTGTAGTTTGTCCTTATTTATTTCCTTTTTGTAGCTGTTTAGTTTAGCTGAAATATATGTTTGTGCATTTTGTCTCTTTTTTCATATGTTTCCGCTGTTGTAGAATGTGTACCTGTGAGTTTTCTATGAATTAATTCTGCAACAAGATAATGAAAAGGATCTTGGAAAGTTCAAAGTTGAAACTCACGGAATAGCAATCAGAGAATTTATTGGACTTGGGTCCAAATGTACTGCCATACACTTGAAAACGATGCATCAAGAAAAAAGTCAAAGGCGTCATCAATACTATCAATCAGACAGTCATCAATACTATCAATCAGACAGTCATCAATACTATCAATCAGACAGTCATCAATACTATCAATCAGACAGTCATACTATCAATCAGACAGTCATCAATACTATCAATCAGACAGTCATACTATCAATCAGATAGTCATCAATATTATCAATCAGACAGTCATACTATCAATCAGACAGTCATCAATACTATCAATCAGACAGTCATACTATCAATCAGACAGTCATCAATACTATCAATCAGACAGTCATCAATACTATCAATCAGACAGTCATCAATACTATCAATCAGACAGTCACGATATCTACGAACCTATTCCATGAGAAAGTTCCAATAACAACAACAAAACATATCCACTATGCTCATCAACAAAACATATCCACCATGCTCATCAACAAAAGCTGACTCTGTCCCTTTGATGATAAACGTTACTCTATCAATGGTATTCACACACTCTCACACGGAAATGATCGCAAGAAGCAAAGAAACACTCTTTATCGTGCAGTGAGCTAGATACCCCATAAGCCAGTAGTGTATAGATCCATTGGGATCTCTCAGACACTCTTTATCATGCAGTGATAAAAGTGAGCCGGAACCCCCATTGCTATATACTACTAATGTCATTGAGCATATGTTTGAATCCAGAAATTCATTGAGACCAATTGTCATGCAGGTATATTTAAAAAACTATATTAGAGTATTGTCTTTTCAACACAACACCTTTGGACATATCAGACTATATGTAGACAGGGATTTAGTGCTGTACGAACGCGTGGGAACGACGCTACTTTGTCTTTTCTGCGGTCGCCATACCCTCTCCCTCCCCCGGCATCTAAGTAACATGCGATCATTCGCAATTTTATTGCATTATCTCAACTTTTTCAACATTACATCACTGTTGTAGTTGATAATCGATAACGGATGTAGAACTGCCCGAATGGTGGATAGTTGTATTATTAATGAACATATTGGAATAAGGGCATTTAACATGGAGGAAGTTCGCTAACAAAAAATTGCTAAAGAACAGGTCATAAAACAGAGCCTTGCAGAAAGCCACATTTGACTGTTTCTTATGTTGATCAGTGGTTTATAACACTGATATTTTTAGTCATATTTGTTAGGTAAGACGTGAAAAAGAATGTGATATGTGAAAATGTAAAGACTGTTATTGTCTCAACGATATTGAAAGTCCCCTTGGAAAATATAGAACCAACACAGTGATTTTACCTTAATCATAACGGTTTTACAGAATTTTGTCTGCATCCTGATTTTATAGATAAACCTTGTATAAGGAGCAGTGCATAGTGAGATCCAGAGGAGATGTGTTACATTCAGTACATCCCGAAAAGTTTGTGTTTGGGGCTAAATATACCTAAATGTGGAAATGAAGTTCTTAACTACGAATGGATCCCAACCATTACATTGATCACTTTTTGACTACTGCTACAATACACATGTAAATGAGTCTACGCGATTAATAATGATTTACTGATGCGTACCAGCTGTGACTAAAAGTTGTTTGGCAATAATACAATCTTTAAGTTGAGCTCTCTTGTATATGTTATTAAAAAGTCTCCAACCAAAGTTTATATTACGGTCATCAATACGGATCATCGACATGGAGTTTGACATATGATGCCCCATTTGTGTTGAGGTGGCTGGTCTGGATGAGATATTGGGATGAATAGTGCGAATTGGTGAACTTATTTGCAGTTAAGATGACTCCCGTACGTCAGGCACCTGCCACAGGTCTGGCAATGGTAAAAAAAAATAATATTTCTGGCGCCTGCTTAAGTATAGGACACAGGCTGTGGATGTTTCCTAAACGTGTGGCTGTTTCGTGGTCACGAAGATGTATTTGGTCTCTGTGAAAGTAAGATATTGAGAGTTCCCATGAAACAACTTGAAATGAATTGCGATTGGTCACATAACTAATGTTATGGTGTATTCATTCATCTAGAATCGAATGGTTTACCATCTACATTTATTCGAGGATACAATTACTAATTGCGTGGAAGGGAGATCATTGAGCAATGATTCAATATTGAAATCTGAACCAGTCAAGGCATACATAGTTGCTACCTTAGTTTCCAGCTTCATGCAAAATGGCATGGACTCAGGTTCTGTCAAGTCCAGGTTTCCACACAAAAAATGGCCTTATGCGTCTCTGTAACTTCTGAGTAGAACATTTTGTCACGATTTGCCACGTCAGTACCTTTAAACAGAGATGATACTGTCAGGAGGATCACTAAGGGCCTAATGGTTGACCATTGTGTTTATTATTACATCATACGGTGGACTACTAGCTGAGTTTCGCTAGTATTTTGCTCAGGAAGAATTTCCAGCATCTAACTGATGATATTTATTTGACATATTTTATAAACAGATAGCGAAATGTATAAGTAGATAAAAATGGTATCGCCATATACGAGGTTATAGTTATGGTGTCATTATCACTTTGGAACTACTTTTTCCAATTCAGGAAATATATCTGCCTTTATGTATGTTACTTAGATTTGTGTTTATATATGATAATAATATTACATCACAGATGCGATTAAAAACAAAATAATTATTTTTATTGAAATGATGCTAGTAGGATTTTGACTGAGGTAGTAGGATTAATTCCTGATAATTCCTGATACAGCTACTGGCTTTTGATCTGAACCAACACTACCACCAACCCCTCTTTTTGCGCTCAATTTAGCTAGGAAAGAGCTATTTGGAATATTTTCCTGTGACTAGACAGCTAAAAATAATCAGTATATGCCTTACGCATGCATAAAGTTAAGTAATACTGTAACAAATTATCATACTTTTCGTCACCCCTCAACCATGTAGAATTTTAGATCTTTACCCTTGTAGCAGTCACACGTAAAAAAGTAAGCAATGTCGCCTGCTCACTTGCAGCCTAAGTTATGCATTTGATCTCCAATGCTAGTCAGACTGTATCAGGCAGTCACCAACAAGCCAACCCATTTCCAAGCCTAACTCAAAGTAAATGTAACCACATTACAGATACAGTATAGCTTATGTGTGAAATTGTAAATGCTAGGATTGTGATAATTAAGCTTATGACATCTACCTTAACAATTATGGAGGTGTCAAAATACGAAACTATCCAGTGAGACCGTACACACGATAGTATATACTTATTTAATCAATAAGGAGAATTCATCAAACGAACTTCGAACAACAGAAAGTGAATTTCTAGTATTCATTGAATTCATTAATGAATTCTGCAAATTATAAATGATTAAACTGATCTTACATGAACTGTTGCTATCCGATATTTTGTGAAGTGTGCAGTGTCATGTGTTCTTTGCATTCTACGAAAAATGGGTATTTTGTTTATAGGGAGGTTTGGTTAAATGTAACATTTAACTTGTTTCAAAAGCGATTCTACACAGTCATACTTATGCCTAAACAATATGGAGAAATTGAAGACTGTTGATTCCAAACCGAAATTAGGTGCCAGTATAAATTTGGGTGCAACGTCTGTTCTCGAACTAGACTTTAAGCAAATCATGGCGTAACATTTACGTTGGAATACGGAAAAATATTAATAAAGAGCATTTTGATCCAAACTCAAATAGTTAAAAGATTTTGTTTGAAGATAATACGCTTTGAAATCTGTCCGATGTGATATTTCTGGAGTAGCACTGACCCAAGAATGTTCGTCTTCATTTTCTTTAAGAAAGATCACTGTCCTCATTTAATTGATGGAACAATGCACCAGGGACAGGATGGTCACAGAATGGATACAAAAGTTCGATTGATGGTACCTTAGCAATAAATATATAAGTCGACATAAAGAAATATTTTTTTTTAGTCAAATGGAAACAGACACTCGTAACAATACAATGTTTTCCATTTCAATCGGGAAGCGTTTCATTATATATATATATAATTTGATTTGATATATTGTATTTATTTATATGTATATATGTATGTATATATATATATATATATATATATATATATATATATATATATATATATATGTGTATGTATGTGTGTATATGTATGTATGTATATATATATATATATATATATATATATATATATATATATATATATATATATATATATATGTGTATATGTGTATATGTATGTGTGTGTGTATGTATGTATATATATATATATGTATATATAATATCTAGTTATATGTATTACTGTTAGTCTCTACATTATAATCTCACTCTCAGTTTTCATTAGAGACTCATGCATCATTCTGATCCAGTTGTACATATGATATTTGTATAATAAAGAATATAAATTATGATATTGTTACAAGCACAGGGGTATTCACTTGACCGAGCGGTGTCAAAACCCTGGCGCGAGTCACGCTGGAAGTCATATGTTTTCCCCAAACTTCCAAAGACTTCCATACAACTTGAGTTGTAAAATGGAAAGAAAGACGTGTCTGCTATAATTATTAATCTTTGCTGTAATCAATGGGCGACCCAGAGGAGACAACTTGCCCAAACGTCCATTAACTGCACCTTTACATGGTTTTTCTTCATTATTATCCGTTTTCCGTACCGATAGCTTGTCATGCCATAGAAATTACACCAGTATTCCCTTACTAACTGGGAAATATTTAACTGCGCGACCCTAGGCCAGTCCATCCACAGAATTTCCGGCGTATCACACTCATATACATACGCCAATTTTCCACTATGGCCACATAAACGGTACCTACCAAGTTCCAACTTATTGATTCCATTCTATAATTTACTGATTTCCAACCATAAATGCTGCCTTTCCAATCACACTACTTGTATACACCACTGAATTTTAATATGGACTATGTTACGAAAAGGGACAGTCATTCGGCTTGTACCCAAAATCACTACTAACGACCCAAGCATGGTTCAAATTCACTAACACTTACTCCAAATTTATGACAATATTATGTCAATTACGTAATTATTGACATATAGACGTCATCCGCTTCTTTCAAAAGCATGACGTTATGTTAATGACGTAATTGTTTATAACTTTATAGACGTCATCAGTTTCTTTCAAATAAAGTTTGTGCCTGAAGAAGCATAAATGCGAAACTAGTCGCACAAGTTTATCGGCGTTTGTGTTGTTTTTTCATCCCCTATATATATATATATATATATATATATATATATATATATATAAATTTCTATGAATTGACCGCGTTTTATACACTTTGATTGGATGTAACCAGTCACGTGGTACTGATAAGGAATGTTGAACTCTTTTGGTTCCTGTTTTAAGGTCGATTGATGTGAGGTTTTAACTATATCAACGTCTTACACCCCAATAATGACAACAACAAGCACCCACCCACCCACTCCTGTGATTTCCGATCAAAATGTACAAACCCCAGATTCAAGTAGACCATTAGTAGTGAAAATAATGCAATTGCAAACACCATCATGTACTAAAACACTTCCCCCTTTTGCCAAAGAAGGCATGTAGTAGGCTTTGCATGCCAGTCTTCAGAAAATATAGCATTTCACATCGTCAATATATTCAAGATGCTGTTAATAACGGTCATGGTCAAATATCAAGCGAGGAATCTCACTAAAAATGGAGACGATTTTGCTTTTGGAAGATCGAAATGCGTAAATAGCATCAACAATATTTTTGTTGAAATAAAGATCATAATACTATTTCACTGGCATGACACGCTATCACATGACACGCTTTAACATTCTTCCTACATTACTGTATCGACGACTCTTTGCTAGCGATGATCGGGCTATGTATTATGTCGCAGATAAGAGTCAAATGAAAGAAAACTTCTGTCTACATAAACGTTAATGTCTTGTTAAATATATCTGCTGATCTGACGACCGAAGGGAAGTATATTGGAATTATAAAGATTAATCGAACATGCTTGAGTATTTATTTGTATTATAAGAATTGATCGATCATGCTTGGGTATTTATCGATGTGTAAATGTTACCATTTCACTCATAAGGTTAACATAAAGTTTGGATTTTTTTGACTTAGTGAGTGATTAGGTCGAGTGCCTAGTGTTCTAAAGTGCTGTCCGTTACGGACCACTGCCATCTCACCTCTGTCTGCGTGGGTTCGACTCTAAGATTCGGCAAATGTAGTTATGTGAGAAAGCTTGCCAGTAGCTTCTCGTGGGTCGGTGGTTCTTTCCGGGGCATGTCCGGTTTCTTCCTCCACCATTAATACTGGCCGCCATGTATAGCCTATATTGTGCTGAAAAAATGGCGTCAAACCATAAAAAAAAACATATATGTATATATGTACACACGCACATAAAACCACCTCGTCAATATAAACGTTCGATATGTTTAATATTTTCATGATTAAACGCATATAGACCCGCTGTGCTCCCGTAATATCAGCCAGTACAATAAAAGCTACCAGAAAAAATTCTAGCCTCCTGCGCTTTCCGCAGAATTTTATAATTAACTGCGTGCGCTCGCTGTGAATATGTTCGGTAATCTGTTATACATTTTTAGATTTATACGGTAAATGAAAAATGGTTGTTTGTTTTCATTTTATGCACGTTCATCTCCAAGGGTGAGTGATTTTGTGAATGTGTCCGAATAAAAACACGCCCATTCGTATGAAGTACAACGGATGTCAAAGGAGACCTGTGGTCATCGGGTTTTACTTTATAACTAAGGTTTTCGTTGCCGCCTTTAAGAATTGTTTTTGGCAGGTTGGTTTCATTTTCTTTTTTTTTCATTTTCCATTTTGGTTGTAACCAGTAGAGTACTAACAGAGAGAGGGTGAGCAGACCAGGCAGTTACTCCGGGCGCCGAAGGTCTAGGGTCACCAAAACACCTTGTGTCATTGGTCTTGAGGGGCCAAAACCTTTTTAAACAATCATCATTAGTACGCCACTGGTTCTAACTATTAAATGTCATTTACTAACAACGGTGTTTTCTTTAATACTTATTTCCCGATGTTATATAACGCATAACCCATACATGTAGACGCAGGTACGTACATACATACGAATTAACTATTAACAGATAACTTTACCTACATTACGTAAGCGCATAATCTTTTCTGAAGATTGGTGAAATCCTATCTCCTTCTGGGCCGGGGCAATCTAATTGGAATTACAAAAATAAACGCGATCTTTAAGATAAGAAATATAATTAAATAAACACCTGAATTTCGATACTGTATTTACTTCCTTACACTAAGACATTTCACTGTAATATTTACGAAAATTTAAATTATTTTCTACGTTTAGAAAATTACTATCCTGTTTTTTAGTGTCTACGTGTTAGGATATTTTCTGAAAATAAGACATCTTTAATTTCAAAAGAAGATTTCCCTCTTTGTCTAATCCGGGGGCCTATACACAAAAAAATGAAATGCAAACCAGGTCCGTTGTTATTCACACAAGAATGCTCTCAATGTAAAGTAATTACGGACGCTTCGTAAACAGTCTTATCAGTTAAGTATCCCCTGTATCGTGTCACCATAAAAAGTCATATAGATGTCACAAAAGAGACGCATATACAGAGGGAGAATATGAGAATGTGTATTTGGTAGTTATAGTTATTATAGGGTTTAACGCCATTTTTCAGCACAAGATAGGCTATGCATGGTGGCAAGTAATAATGGTGAAGCAAGAACCAGGAAAACCCCCAGAAAGAGCTACCGACCCACGATAAGCTACTGGCAAGCTTTATTACAAATCCTTATTGGCTGAGCCGGGACTCGAACTCACGCAGAGAGAGGTGAGATGGAAGTGAACAGTGAACGCTTTTGACCACTCAGTCACTCGGGGCCCACGTGTGTATTTGAGACGACTGCTCACTGATGGTCTTGAATGAAGAAAGATATACTGCTTTTGAACTTCGGGATCTAAAGTTGAGTTAAATTATTACTTATTACTTGGTGATAGTTAGATCTGACTGCCTTTGCCTTGGCCATTTTTGCTACCTAGCTTTTATTCGACATTATTTATTTATTTATTTATTATTATTATTATTATTATTATTATTATTATTATTATTATTATTATTATTATTCATACATTTTCATTCAGACATACATACATACATACATACATGCATACATACATACATACATACATACATACATACATACATACATACATACATACATACATACATACATACATACATACATACATACATACATACATACATACATGCTTACAAACATAAATACATACATACAAACATAAACATCAGAACTTTGTACTTGTTTCAGTTCGAATTTACGTGAAGTCCAGCAAATGTATATTTTTAACAATGTTTAAGATTTATGTTATTATACTGTATAATCAAGTTGTCTTCCAGTCGCTTGTTCAAAACATATATGACAATACAAAGTTTAAAAAATATCTCGCACGTACGCTAGCACACACACAATTATTAACTTGTAATGTATGAAGGCTTTATTAGAAACAAAAGGGACGATCTCGTTGTATACATTTCCTTTAAGGGAAGGAAAAAATACAATTGTCATTAAACCAGTATTTTTAGCTTCAATGTTTTAAGTCCAGATAGCGAATGGTCGTTCCAAGCACTTAACGAGCAAAACGTTCAGATTTACTATAATGTTTTGAGACTGTTAATTAGATAAGATCTTTAAAAAAGTTAACCAACCGGAAATAACACTTTATGTTCTTTCTAAAAACCGAACCATCCATCCATATACTATGCTAGATGTTATCAGACAGAGCTTGATCGAGAACAAGAAACCGATAGGATAACGTCAACGCTATCATTTCAGTTATAGAGATAAAGAACTCTTATAAAGACACTTTTGTTTACCGTATTCAGCCTCGATTGCCCAAACTCGCGCTGTAAGACAAACGTGTTTACAACCAGAATGAACTTTTACTCCGTTTTAACTAATTCCTTAGTGAGGCTAACCGTGATTTGGTGTGACCCATATTTACTGTTGCATAATGTGCTTGTGTTTCAGCGTCTGCGCTGTTCGTTTAAAAATAATTACATATGAGATGGCCGACCTGGGTCTGTCTTTCTATATTACTCACAGTTTAAAAATAATTACATATGAGATGGCAGACCTGGGTCTGTCTTTCTATATTATTCACAGTTTAAAAATAATCACATATGAGATGGCAGACCTGGGTCTGTCTTTCTATATTACTCACAGTTTAAAAATAATTACATATGAGATGGCAGACCTTGGTCTGTCTTTCTGTATTACTCACAGTTTAAAAATAATTACATATGAGATGGCAGACCTTGGTCTGTCTTTCTATATTACTCACAGTTTGTACATAGGCAAATATAATCTGTTATGAATATGTGCTCGTTTTAAAAAAGTAAAATAAAAGAGTGAAAAGCAACAAACTTTGTAAAATTCAACAAATATTTTATTTCCCTTGAGTACAAAGTGAACATGAAATATAATAACTTTCGCTATTGCAAACTTTCATGAGCACTCTGTTTTCTAACGGAAAAATAACTTGAATAATTTGTAAAAACAAATTTCAGCCCAAATAACCTATTCGACACAAAAATAATGCAACTAATTCTGCTAGATTTTAATGCTTGAATGAAATTTTTTCAAGTAAAAATATCATATAGTGCTCTTTTTTACATCTTGGCACATTTATAAGCATGTTCGAAAAAAGGTATTATCTAATGGAACATCTCACTTTCGAAGGCACTCAATGTTTACAAATGAAACATGTGAATTACAACTAGAATTATATATAAATAAATATAATTAATATTATAATATATAACCTAGAACCAGATCCAAATAAACATGTTGATTTATTTTGATATTTTAATATTAAACCGATACATTTAGAGACTAGTTTAGCTATGTAATAGTTGTTTGCGATTTTTTTTTTTATAAAAATGAATAATTCAGGTCAAGTATTAAAAAAACCACTTGATTTTTGGACACGGTAAAGTCCAACATACAATGTTACATTACAATATCATACAATGTAATACAAATATAAAATCTAACGAACTGTTACATTACAATATCATACAATGTTACCTTACAATATCATACAATGTTACATTAGAATATCATACAATGTTACATTAGAATATCATACAATGTTACTTACAATATCATACAATGTTACATTACAATATCATGCAATGTAATACAAATATAAAAGCTAACGAACTGTTACATTACAATATCATACAATGTTACATTACAATATCATACAATGTAATACAAATATAAAAACTAACGAACTGTTACATTACAATATCATACAATGTAATACAAATATAAAAGCTAACGAACAAATGCAAGTTAAATATACATAACAAATCTCAGTTAAGATATAAGGAGGTGAGGCTTAATTTGTGATTGTTCTTTTTAATAGAGTCTGAACTCTCGTGTGTCCGAATTCATTCTAGAGCATGCAAGTGCCAGTTATGTAAGAAATTTCAACGAAATGAAACCCTAGAGGGGGATTTTCAGTATCCCGTTTAAAAATAATTATTTATTGTTCTCTTCCTCTTTACATACCAGGTGGCAAACGTTTCTAAGACGCTCACCTTTGCAGATCACCCACACATCTCACATATGTTCATGTGTGTCCGAACTATCAGTTCCGGTTATGATGGGGATATGAGAAAGTTTGCCAGTAACTTCCTGTGTGTTAGTTGTTCTTCTCTAGTCTATCCAGGTTCTTCCTCAACTTAATATAATGGCTGCCATGTATTGACTGTCATTATTTCATTTCGGGCGTATTTTTGCGCTTTCACCAAAGGAGTGTGTCATGGCTTAGATTTCATTACTGGACATATTTTAAGTTTACGCGAGATAAACAGATCTGGTAAAACCGGAGAAAAATATTTTTATGAATACGTTTCTTATTGAAATTCTTTCAAATGAGCTCTAAAGAGAAAAGTGTATATTTGATTAGCTTTTGTCTGATATTGATTTATTTTGGGATTGGGGTGGTGAGCAACATTTTCAGTGTTCTTGTGTTTCTGACCGATTATATATCCGCCATTATTTCATAATCAAAGGTACGGCATCGTTAGCTATACTGTATTCGAAACAGTCACCTCTCACGACCACAACCGAAAGGATCGTGTGTTTCTCGTTAAGGAAATGGGGTATGAAAGGTAAATTTTGAAAAAGATGCAGGCGTTTCAAAACAACCCATATAAATAAAATAATGCAGACAGTGCACTAATTAATTTGTTCCGCGTCGAACAAAATTGTAGTTGGAAAAGAGCAGCAGAGAGGGTGAGCCGGACAACATTTTTAGACAAGTTTTCACTGAAATCACGCTTAAAAACATGAAACCAATGACATCAGGCCCCAATGTGTGTGTGAATCATGGATTAGGATCAAATAAAAAAAACAACATTTTCAATGAAATCAGGTCCAAAAAAAATCAATGAAATTAATGAAATCCTCCATCGATTTTTTGGGAAAAAGGGACTATAACGTCGTTGTCACTCACCCTCTCTGCTGCTAGAACTTTCAGTTGGGGTTAACCGAATATTTGATCCAGTCCGATACGATATCGTGTTCCAGACCTTGTCTGGGGGACGAAAATCCTTAGGATTTCACAAACAGACTAATTTGTAAAACCTCCTCTTGTAAATCAATCAGATTATTAGACTGGTCAGTGAGTTTGAAATTAATTCTGGTTAATGAATTATTATGACACCGCATATAGACTGGATTCACCGGGGACTCAATTATTAAAAACCCTGGAGGAGCTATTGGTGCAAATGAATACAAAATATACCCCTGCTGAGCTTGATTTGATCGTTCTAGATTAATTTGATAGCTTCCTTCGATAACATCACATACTAAATTGAGCGCAATCACCGATGAAATATTCACATTGAACGGAGCGATATGCCTGCCACCACCATCTGGGTCATTATTGTGTGTCAGGATAGTTGTTTCCGGTGATGTTGTTTTTTTCCACGTATCATGAATTATTTTAAAACCGACATCGATGGCATCACTGAGAGATTTTTGTAGTTCTAAGATATTATATCCTGGTAGATGGAATTCGGACGTATTTTTTAAGCTTATATACTAGTATTTCATCGCAAATTTTATTTTCGTATTAGTGTTGGCAATGGATACCTCTCGTATGATTAGTGAATGAAATGTTTCCACGTCACTGAGGATTCTGTTACATGTTTCTATGACGCTGATAAATTCATCTCGGGTGAGAGTACCGGATTTAAGGGATATTAACAACAGTGAAATATCGTTATTGAACGCTGTGAAATTTTCGGTGATTTTATCCTGTCGAGTTATGTAGTATTTCTCCCCTCCCTCATCTAATTCAGTGAAAATATTCAATTTGTCATAATCGCTATAGCTTTTTATTGGATTATCAGGTTTTATTCTGTCGGTGATATAATCGGTTTTTTGAGGTTCTGGTAAATCAACGGTTTTTCCACCGGGTGGTAATTCAGGCCATCCTAGTACGGTTCTAATAGAACTTTGATAGATATCTACGACGTATCCTTCTGTGCTTATTTCAATGGCAGATGATAGTGTCGGCTAATGAACTGTTACAGCTATTTTTGATTCTTTTCCAGTAATCGATTTTATTCTACGCGCGAATTCATTATTGATTTGTTCAATTTGGTATGATCCGGTTGGTATGGAAACAACGTTCCAGTCTGGGGTACCGTCTGGTTTATTCTTATTTGCAAATACCAGTGAATTATTGGGTTTTTGACCACCAAATGATTTTGACCTAATATTTGGCCAACTGTGGTATACTCGTAATTTTGCTAGCGCTCTCTCCTTCACTGGGACCGGAGAGGGGAAATTCACACTGAATTCTGGATTCGTTGAGGTTATTGAGATCATGCTTGTTTGTACTGGGTTTGTGTTCTCCACTATTTGTTGAAGTAATTCCATCTGTGTTGTCATTGTTATTATACTCATGTTTTTGTATTTCTAATTTTGACATCGCAGAATCATATATATCTACCATCGCTGAAAACTCACTCTCTGATATAATTGTATCATCGAGCGATGACGATATCAATGAGGATAATTGCGAGTATGCAGTGGACACAACATGAAATTGAATTATGTAGTCTTGTAGTTTCCGTTGGCTGCATGAGGATATTTTTTTTGTGATTATTGAAATTATTCCAGCGATTGTTGTTGCCGCAGAAATGCAAATTGGAACAGCTATCGGGGCCATCATTGTCACTGAAGACAGTATAATACCGGCTCCGGTGATTACACCACTCACTGAATACACAGTAACATCAATTGCGGTAATTCTCCTGCGATATTTTTTAATTTTCATTGCATACTCCTCAGACAGGGTTTTGAGTCTAGTTTGATATTCTCTGACCTGATCATAGCGATATTGCGATGATGAAATCATTTTTTATTTTAACAACGCTAGCGTTTTCAATTGTGAAATCCTTTCAATTTATTTACTTAAATCCGCTACGAATTCCACATACCAGGTTGCTGAAACCTTAATCAAATTTTTATCAGTAGATGTGATTGTGAACTTTTCAGTTGTATTCTTGTCGATGATCGTTGAAATCGTATTATTGACCCCAGATGAACTGGACGATGAAATATTAAATTGAGTCAATGGTGTCACTAGTGTTAATCGATAAATACCTTTAACGGTTGCAGTGATATCTAATTTGCTGTTTGAAGGTGTCCACGCAAATGATCCGTGTTGGATTGTATATACTATGTTGTTGGTTTTCTCATGAGGAATTTTTGTTTTTTCAATGATTGTTATCATCCTCGAAAAATCACCTTTGACGGCTTCGATGAAGGTTTTCGTCTCATCGATGGATTTTTTAATATCAGGGAGTTTTATTTCAATTTTATCTAACGGGGTTCCAATAAATTTATCAATTATATTTTTACGAAAAACTGAAAACTGTTTTCCGTTTTCTTCAATTTTAGATTCAAGTGTTGTTAGTACAAACACAGAATTTTTTAATTCATCGTTGAGAGTTTTTAATCGATCTGTAATCGTCGAAACGAGTACACCCGGTTTGAGTTTACCCTGATCGGAAAATAACGCAACGGTGTTCTCGATTGCGTTTTGTTGTTTAACTAAAATATCATCCAATGACACATCACTGCTTTTCAATTTACCCTGATCGGAAAATAACGCAACGGTGTTCTCGATTGCGTTTCGTTGTTTAACTAAAATATCATCCAGAGAAATATTACTAGATTTCAATTTACCCTGTTTGTCCTGAAATACAACTATTTCGTTCGGGTCAACACTTGTTAAATTTAACGTCTCAGCTATTTCATCTTCAATTATTTTTTTTATATCCTTGATAGAATCAGGGGGTGCAGTGCCATCGGGTTTGGGTTTCAAAGATCTCCCCCAAATATCAATCATGTTATTGTAAAACTCTTTCTCTCTCTAAAAAGCGATTGCTGGTGTAGTCATTTACGACAATATGAGGTGGTTTTCTAGATGCTGAAATAGCATCAAGGACATTTAATACTTCACTGCCGCATATTGGTGGGTCATTGATTTGTTGTGTTGGTAGCGTAGAATACCAAGTCTTCATTGGAAATTGTTTTATGTAACGCATAAACTCTTTTGGTGGGGCTAATCCATATGAATCAAAATAGACAATCCCACGTGGATCAATAGCGTATGCAACCCAGTGAGTTCCAGGTCCGGTGCTGTTATCGAGATTAATAATACCTGTTTCAGTTTTGTTTGGTTGATGTGGTAATTGATCTTTCATAAAAACACCTCTGAAATTTTTAATCACTAGTTTTTTTAGCCGCATCCATTAAATCAAAATTGGACATGGGAACCATCGAAGATTTGGGAACCATCGAAAATTTCTGAATTAATAAACCGTTCCTGGTAGTCTCAGGCCTGATCCGTGAACGGATCTCCCGCTGTACCACGAATACGGGGTTCCTGGTAGTCTTAGACCTTTTCCGCTGTACCACGAATACGGGGTTCCTGGTAGTCTTAGACCCAATCCGTGAACGGATCGTCCCTTTTTTTTATATCCCTTCCCAGTTGCCTTCTTAAGTGCCATTCCTGCAGCAGTACCAACGGCTCCTAACGCCGCTGCTTTAGCCACCGCTGGGGCTGCTGCTGCAATCAATGCTGGTATTGCAGCTAACAATGGAAATATACCACCTGATTTTATCATATTTTTAATAGCAGCCGCAGAAAGAGTAATCTGGACACCTTTTTTGGCTGCAAGTGCATCATTGAAATGTTTTATTTGACGAGTTGTCAACGATAATTTATTTGCACCACCAGTCATTGGATTAGGTTTCAACGTGATTGTGGTTCCACATTTTTTAGCCGATTCTGATTGCAATTTTTTGATTTGACCAGGAGTTAACGCAACACTAATAACACTATATGACATTATACATAATAGATTGATTCTAATTCAATAAAAATCGAGAAAAATCGTTCAAAGATTTTCTACTGGGGCATCTACCACTCTCATTCTTCCTCCAACACCTTCAAGTAACATTGATTTATCACTGAGAATGACAGCAACCGCTCTATAATTCGGGATAAGGATAGGAGGTACCCCACCAACTGGTGGACCAGTCGGACGGGTTACACGGGCTCTAAAGTGTATATCAACGACAGATTGTCTCATCAAATCGAGATGTTCCAATGAAAAGTAATAAATCGGATAGAAGCTTTTAAAATCCAATTGTGATATTTGCAAACCGGTATCCACATTTAGATCACGTGCCATAAATGACAACAGGTTATGATAGACACGTGTAATATGATTCTGACCGTAATCAAGTTGTATATCCTCGGATGGTTCCTGCTGTCCGTTTATTCTCAGCGATACTTCATTAACACCTAACTGATCAAATATCATATGACTTCGTTCTTGATTACCAACTCGCGCATTATTCTGTAACGCAATAAATATATGACGTGGTGCTGAAACCCCTTGTTTTGATGCCAGATGCCATGTGAATGTACCATCAACACTGTCTTGTTTAATATCCGTAGTCACTGATAACCAACTTAACAACGACTTTCCTCCTTGGTCCATAAATGATAGTAGTCGTTGTTCTTCGGTGATTGATGGAGTTAACACTGGCATCCATAATGATAGTTTTGTTAAAATGACTTTACCGGGAGCAACCCCAGCATTACGCCAGATTGCATCATCATCAGTACCCTTTCTCACGAGTGCTATTGTGTGTTTGGCTCCATAAATAACTTTTCGGACGTTTCTACAGAATCCAAATATGTGATGTAGTGGAATCGCACATGAAAATCGTCGACGCTGCCCATGCAACATTGCTACGCGTGTTGCAAATCCTAAATTGAGATTACCATTAACGCCTCCGAGAATATCAAACGCAGCTCCGGGTCTAGTTCGACGTTCTGGATTAGCTGCTTCTTGTTGATTGGCTTCTGCAGTATTCTGCGCTGTTAACACTTTAATGAATTGAAGGTGATCAGCGTTATCAGAGGTATCCTTTGCAAACATCATAGATGGACCCGCTGATCTTGTATAATCATCAGAATATCTCGCTAACCCTATGATTGTTGTGGCCACATCAACTTCACGGTCAATGGATTCAATTTCTTTTCCATCAATGAGATATCTAGCGCTTTCAAATAACGCCATGATACCGTTATTGACAAAACCAACTCGGGTAGTTTGGCTAATGTCATATGGTGGATCATTATGTGCAGCATCATTTGTTACAAGTTCTCCTTCTACTTCAATAAACGCTTCACAAGGCAAAAAGTATTTACTGGTATCATGAACTTGAAGTTCAATTCGTGATCGGAGATCGGGTTGTATTGCGTGATAAGAATAAAATTGAAAATCGCGTTCAGAATCATCTTTACGCACTGGGGCATCCATATCAAATGCTGGATCAGATGACCTTTTGAACATTTTATTCTATTTATCAGAGTCTAAATCGTGATTTTCATCGTGAAAAACGCTAGCGTGAAAATCCATAGGATTTCATCGACGTGGTTTTTTAAAGCCACTTCCCGCTATCATATTTGCAATATTGCTTTGGTCCCCTTGATTTACCATCGACGCTAGTTTTTCATCTACTGCGTTATTTATAATTTTACTAACACTTGCAGGCATTTCTGCTGTAGACGGTAACGGTTTCTTTTTTCGTGATTTTACTAATAATGTTATTTTATCCTTCGCAGTTGAAAACGCTTTCCCGGCAAGATCTCCAACAGTACTAATACCCTTATCACGAATAACATCAATGGCTTTCATTGATAATTGTTTAGCTAACGGCATCACTTTTGGGGCCATTCTTGAAAAGAATCCTAAAATGGTATTGCCGAGGCCATCTCCATAGTATGCTTTATAAACTGGAAACCGTGAATTAACTACATAGACGAGGGTTGGTTTATCATGATTGTAGTGTACGATCATTATTATAAAAACAATAGTGTTTTCAATTGTTATTTAATCGCTATGATACCCATTTGCTAACTCGTCAATGAAATCTCGATATGTTTTGATATCCATGATACCGCCGGCAAATAACCGTCTACAGATATCAGCTGCTTCATTAATTATTTCCGGTGAATTATTTCCAGCTCGGAATCCTCCTACAAGAACATCTAATCGTGATATATCATTGATAACACTATCAGGACAAGTGTTTCCAATCCTTGGATTTTGCAGTCCACTTCCGCTATAACCAGCTGCTTCATCTAGTTTTTCTAAACCCGTTTCTTGTAAATAATCATCATTAGGTTCTTCTTGTTTTTTTTTGTCTCCGTGTTGGTGTTTGACGTCGTTCTTCTAAATCATCATCATCATCAGGTGGTAGTTGTTGTTTTTTTTGTCTTCTTGTTTGTCTACGTGTTGGTGTTTGACGTCGTTCTTCTAATTCTCGTTGTCGCTCTTCTATTTGTTCTCTTTTATAATTACTAATCCCCCTTTGAAATTCCTTGTATCCTATCTCATCCTTATTCAAACGACCAATCCCTTTATTTAGTTTATACAAATAATCGAACCAATCATTACTTGATATTCTATCATTCTTATACTCGTCCTTTAAAAAATTTTTCTTTGAATTATAGCTTTGAGCAGCAAAATTACCAAAGGCTTGATAATCCTTTGATTTCAATAAACTAGGTTTTTTTATTTCTATTTTAGCATGATCAGTAAATTTATTCAACAGAGAAACAGTCGTTCTTTTCGGATCAGTTTTTTCAGTTTGTTCAGTTTTCGCTGCTATTTTTTCGAGTACAGAAATAAGACCCTCTTCCTTTCTTTTACCGTCAGGATCATCTCCCAGTATAGCACGCTCTACCCCTTTCGTTGCTGTGGTTACTGGTTTAAACAACTCTTCAGATCCCGCAGCAAAATCAGTTTGTAAACTCTGTCGTTGTTGCAGTTTATTCCGTACAGAGTCACGAATTGGTACAAATCTCCTGATTGCATCCAGTCGTTCACGAGCCAATCAGGTTGTTAATGCTTCATTGACCATTATTTGAAATCAGAAACCATTTTTCAATTGCAAAACACTTGACATGTCAGATGATTTTTGATACGGTCATGGAAGTGTTATTTCATCGTGAGACACCTTCTATCAGGTGTGGCGAAAGTATCAAAAGTGTATATAAATAAAATAATACTGATAGTTTCGGCATCAATGACATGTCGGATGGTTTTTGATACGGTCATAGAAGTGTTATTTTGTTGTTTTAACAGCTCTATCATTGATGTTGAAAGTGTCATAATTGTATATAAAATAAATAATACTGACAGTTTCAACATTCTAGTTTTGATCAATCTGACACATCGTCCATCGATTTTTGACATACCCTTTGAGGGTCGGCTAAAGAAAATGAGGGTCGATCACAATAAAAAAATGATGATGGTCGGGCAATCAATGGTCGGGTAATCAATTTTCTTGAATTAACGCCCGTAGGTTTCTAATTTTAGAGTTGACTTCTTTTTTCAATTCGTATTCGTACCCCAATTCTTTTCGTATTCCCTCTACGATAGTATACAACGGGACGAACACACTGATGTCACTGGAAAATGAAAGAGAGTCTTTAATAGAATTCTGAATTCTTTTGATGAGTGCATACTTCTTGGGTAGCATATATTTGTTAGTGCTAACCCCGTATTCAATATCCTGAAAATCAGACACAATTTGATCAGGATTTAACCCATCTGATAGTTTGATATCCTGATTTTTCAATTTTGCTATTTCAACTATGATGCTATTCATGTTTTCAGAATTCATTATTCTATAAGAATGACATATTTCTAATTGGAAATTATGACGCATCAGATATAACTAAATTGAACTTTCTGTCCGGTCTTTTTTGAAATAGCCGATCGATAAATCCCCTCTGCAACTCTTTGAACAGAAGGCGGACAAATATTGAAATACTTACCGGCTTCATATAATGATTTAAATGTTTTTTCTTCGTTCAAAGATTTCACTGGTCTCGCTTTTTTGAGCACTTTCCAGTCCTTCCAGATGAATTATTCTCACTCTGTGTAACAGCTCGTAAATTATCTAAAGAATTATTCTTTCGATTAGAATCGATATGATCAATAACAAGACTATCCTCGATCAAACCATAATGACATTCATACACGAAACGATGATTGAGATATTTCTTTTTTCCAGCGCCAAAGCTCAAGTACCCCATACCATTGTCAGCACCGACCGGTTTTTTCAACCTACGGTTTCTGACAGTACCATCACTAGATGCCTCATAATTTGTAATCAAGGGATGCTGTCTGAATTCTTGGTTCATATATACTATTCTATTGTTTGTCTAATTCAGTGTTTGGTTCAATAATTACATCACTGGAAAATCTTTCGATGTAGTCTTGCGGGGTTCTTATGATTTTATCCTTGATGTTGTCAGGGTCAAAGACTTTTTCAGGGTCATAATTTCTGATGGATTGTCCATTTTTTATTCTTTTATCATAATAACGCTTCAATTCCCTATATCGCTTACCACCACAATCAATACATAATTGTGATCTTCCCTTGACCCCAACCCCACATCGAATACAGGGTAACGGACCAAGACTTCCACGTCGAAAACTTTGCATATGATACCTACAGTACTCATTTTTTCTGCATGATTTGTTACACGGGGTTACATTTCCCATCATGAGCCATTTGCAGTGATTCATTATACATAAATCTTTCATTTAAATGCTTGTTTTATATATAGCATGAAGGAGTTCAAGAGATTGACTTCAAAAAATGCTAAATTCAATACCGATAGAGAGTTCAAGAGATTATTGAAAATCAATCCTAGATTTAATCTCGATAGACCAAAAAAACGTCCAATAGACGGAAACATGAAAGAGTTTAAGAGATTATTAAAAATCAATCCTAGATTTAATCTCGATAGACCCAAAAAACGTGTAGTAAACAGAAACAAACGTCCAAGAGACGGAAACATGAAAGAGTTTAAGAGATTATTAAAAATTAACCCTAAATTTAATATCGATAAACCCAAAAACGTAACAAACGTCCAATAGACGGAAACATGAAAGAGTTTAAGAGATTATTGAAAATCAATCCTAGATTTAATCGCGATAGACCCAAAAAACGTAACAAACGTCCAAAAGACGGAAACATGAGATCACCATGGAAGGATGCTCAATTCAATCTTGATATAGTTTCTAATACACCCAAGAATAAAATTCTTGATAAACCCATCAGAGACTGTTTTAATGAATTCAAGCGTGATGGAGCATCTTATTGTTGGTCAACATTTCGAATTGATGGTGTTGTTGACGCTACCATGAATGATGAAAAAGCAGCAGTCATAATTTCACGTATTGGGGGAAAAAGTCATTTTTTCCGAATCAAATTCATTATCCGTGAGGATGGAAAATGGATTATTAGGGATAAATTTGAACCCATTCTCAAGGACAAAAAATTTGTCACCGTGAATCAGGATTCAAAACCGGGAATTTTGACTGGAATTGATAAACCCTACTACGAAAGATCTTATCCTGTCACAGCAGTTGTTTACGGGATCTATCCGCTCAATGAAAAACCTGATATTTCAAAACTAGCACCCATGAAATATTCGACAGGGCTCAATTGTGTAGCAGAACGAATAATAGAACACTTCACAAATGCGTCCCGGGGAAATAAACTAACTGATCTAAGACGAAAAAAAATAACCGAGTGGGAGTTCACGGTAAAAGAGCATGGGGCAACAATTCAGGATATAACCAAATTAGAAACATCATTGAGATTTCCAATATCGGTAAGGACAATCACCGGTGAAGTATTAAAAGAACCGAAATATCAATCAAAAAAAGGAACCCCCATTGAAATTATTGATCATAACGCACACGCGTGGTCATCTGCAGTAACAATATTCCCACGGGATAGAACCGTAAAATATCTATCCCAAACCGAAGAGTTTTTTTCAGAGCAGAAATTATTTGATGCTATTTACCATTTGAGTAAAAACGATCCTGTGTCAGTGTGGCTATTTCATAGTACTTCAGACGAAGAATGCAAATTTGATCAGTTTGTAAGGCCTAACGGAGAATTATACCGTACTGAAGAGCTGCAGAATCAAATGAAACAACTAGCTAGTGAGTTTTCTGGGGACGGGGAGGACAACGATCAATTATTAGCAAACTGTTTCACAGTACCATCCATTGCAGCACATTTTGCTAGAAAGAAAAACGCGTGGAAACCAACACGAAGTGAGTTTTTATCAGATATCAAATTGTCCTGTCTTGAATACAGCCACGGCGGATTATGGAACACAAAATACAACGCTGATACCGTTATTTCCGTTGATATGATTGCGTGTTATCCAGGAAGTTTTCTTGGGTATGGAGAGTGTGAGAAATATTTCAAACGATTTGGACATCCTACACACGAAATGACCCGTGTTGCGATTAATGGACCACTGCCTGATTTTGATTTAACAGGATTCGCTCGTGTATTATCATTTGAAATGGCTACAGGACTTCATCCGTGTAGTTATCTTTGGATTGGTAAACACATGTCTGAAAAACACTGGATGCCAATAGTGTTATTACGGTATATGCTTGATTGTAAGATGTTAAAATCATTAATTGTCAGTGAAGCAATTATATCCTATCGAGCACAGAAATCAGTCTGGTTACCACAACCTGATCTAGAAAATATAATTAGCGAAGAGCGAAAACTGTTTCCTGATTTTAATGAACAACAAATCATGGATTGGTCCCAACAGTTATTTGAAATCAGAAACAATGAAGCAAAAGACCTTGGACGAAGAATAATCGGTAAATTTACCCAAGGTGGCAAAGATGATAATACGAAATATTCTTCACGATTGATTATAGACAATGCTGAATACGATTTTGTAATCACGGATTTAACGAATAAGGGCCTATATGTCAATCGTAAGGACGCATTTATGTCCGATGGAACCAAATTGGGTACAATTGTTACCTACAATGATGGATACCATCCGCAGTACACACATTTGAGAGCTTCTATGCTTGGTTATGCTTCTATTAATCTGTTTTCAATGATCAATAGATTTCCTACCACCGCAGTTAGAGTTGCTACTGACTCATTTTACATAAATAGCAAAATGGCTGATTTTAAGGCTACTGGCAACGAGAAATGGGGGACATGGAGAATTAAGAAGGAAATGCTTCATGATTATATTCAATCAGCAGATGTTACCATTGAAAATAATTATCGGAATCTCAAAGAGATTCAATCAGAATTTTCTAGTGCACCACCGATTTCTGATCCAATCTGTAGATATAAAACAGTTTATTTAAACGGTTGTGGCGGGTCAGGAAAAACAACCCGGGCAATTGAGTTATTTCGTGTTTCCAATCCAAACATGATTGTGCTAACACCAACTCATAGACTTGCAAGAGAAATGATACAGAGAGGGGTAAATGCTTGCACTTATCACAGCTTTTTCCGATGGAAGGGAGATAAATGGACTCCTGAGCGCATGGGAGAGAAATTTATTCCTGAAATCATGATTTGGGATGAAATAGACACAGTATCCGAAGATGTCTTAAAAATATTTCTTGAGTGGCTGTTATTGAAGAATACAAAAGTCGTCATGTGCGGTGATTACGGCCAACCACCACCATTTGTCGGTGCATCTCCACATGAATGGCTAAAGGGTTTTGTAGACTATTATGAAGAAATTGATACTGATCATAGATCACTTGATGAAAAATTAAAAGAGTTTAAGAAATTAATTAGATTACAACCGGATAGAATCCAGTGTGAAATAGCCCGTGAAATAATTTCGGAAACTCCCATGAATGATTTCTGGGAAATGTGGAGACCAAACGATTTGATCATTGCAAGTAGAAAAATAGTCAGAGACACACTTCAGATGAAATTATTTGAATTGCATAAACAAAAATTTGCAACGCTTCCAGTGCCCCTCTGTTATAGGCCATCGGATACACGAAAACAGAACATCGAAGTTGATATTCCAGGACAGAGTGAAAAGCAGATTCTCGTATTAAATGATATTGTGCTGGTTGATATCAATGTCGTTGAAGATGCATTGCGTGCTAATAAATCCCCGTGGACGCTAGGATACGCAGCGACGATACATTATTCACAGGGATTGACTATATCGGATACAATTGTTTGGATGGTGGATAATCGCATCGAATGGTCGAATTTAGTCTATCTTTCAGTATCCAGAGTACGAAAAATAAATCAGCTTCGAAGAATTGTCCTGACAGAGTCAGGCGATGATGAAATCATTGGTGGCGATGATGAAATCATTGGTGATGATAATGATATTATTGATAAAAAACTCTCCGGTTACAAACAACAAGACAAAAAAAAAAAAACAACGAGAATTTGATATTGATGCTGAATTAATAATCACTTTGAAGAAACAACAGAATAATCACTGCGCAAGTTGCAATTGTATAATGCGTTGGCAGTATTCGGATAAGGATCCTCGCCAATTCACCGTTGACAGAAAAAAGAACAATCTCGGTCATGTCAGAAATAATGTGATGTTGACTTGTCTTGAGTGCAATAGACGCAAGGGTGCTAGTTAAGACCATGCGGTGGTAATTGAGTATCCTCGGGTATCACTTGTAATTGTTGTCTAGTAAAACCCCGTTGAGGGGCAGTTGAATCCAGTTTATAGATTGGAGGTCTACCCGTAGATCGTGTTATACTAGATATCTTGTGTGCAGTAACACTCCAAATAGGATCAGTAGCCCTTTTTGTGCCAACCTCAAGCTCTCCTGGTTCGTATAAGTACCTCAGAATGACATTACTACCAAGAATTGGTTGGGAAACGCTAAAATCCTTTTGTGGTTTTTCAGGTATCGACTTCTTTTTAATCGCCTTGATAGGTTTCATGTTGATGGTTCTAGTAATCTCGTTATTCAGTGCGGTAACTACACCTGGTAATCTCTTAATCCATTCACGGGATCTTTTTTCTTGGATGAATTCTTTTGCATATTGATATCCAAATAACCGCTCAGCAAGGGTTTTATTAAACCGTTCTACAATGGCCTGATCACGATGCAGTGCAGTATGCCCTCGTCTGATAGCGACATTGTGATATTTCATTGTAGATAACACTGCACCCTGAAATTCCTTGCCCGGGTCAACTTGTAACAGATTTGGCCAGTGCAGAGGACTCCTTCGATAAATCCTTTCAAATGCAGAAGCCACTTCAGTGGCCGATTTTGTTTTTAACGGTTCTGCTTCTTTGTATCGACTTGCAATATCAACTACAGTTAACGCATATTTGTAACCACGATCATGTGGCAGAAATAATATATCAGCCTGATGAACTTCATTGGGTCCGGTTACATCAAAATGCGAGAATTGAATTTGTTTAGGCGGTGGTAGATAAATTTGCCATAGTGCCTGTTTGGATAACCAATGAGCCGCAGTGGTTTTTTTCACTTTTGCGGCGCTAGCGAGTTTACTGATTGCAGCGTTACCCTTCCAGTATCCTCTTGGGGAATAATAAATAGATTCCATGTTGTTATTAATTACCAGCACCTAACATCAATTTGCTTTTCATTGCCGATTTTATCAAAAATGAAGCCAATTTTTCTTTGAAGGATTTATCAGGAATGGCATTCAACGCATGAATTAATTTCACATCTGCTAGATGCCTGTGTTGCAAATTGCTGCTTTTATAAGCAACATCATGAAGGTGACAGGCCTTATCAATAGCGTTTATTGGTTCCTCACGGGGTCGGGGCTGATTTTGATCATTGAGTCTGATATCAAGTCTTGTTCCCGGTCCACAATAACTATACCCTGGAAGGTGTTTTTCTCCGGGGTATTTTGCCCATGGGGTTCCAGGGAGTTTTGCTAATTTGGCAGCGATATCACCTCCTCGTTTTTTTTAAAGGTTCCTTGGGTTCCTTGGGTTTAGAAACAAATCTAAATTTCTTTGTACTACACTGTACGCATTTACCAGAAAGCGCTGATCGGTTATTTTTAGTTGTAATCGTCGTCAAGTCATCTGTGCCAGTACGCGCCTTACACTTCACGCAATATAGATCCATAATTTATGTATAGAGATATGAATATAATTGATTTTTCAGCGACTAAAACAAGAGAACCAGTGAAGCATCATGCAGCGCTACCAAACTCTATCCGCGCAATTATAATCGGGCCATCTGGATCCGGCAAGACGCAATTGTTGCTCAATTTAATAATGAGATGGATGAAGTGGGATAAGTTGTATTTAATTGCCCCTAGCGTAGATGACCAACGATGCTATGAAGTGCTAAAAGATTTTAATGAAAACGCTTCAGAGTTTGCCGGCGAGGATGTTATTGAATTTATAACCGATATTGACGAAGCACCATCCGTGAATGACCTCGATGGAAGTATCAACAATTTAGTTGTATACGACGATGTCATGTTAGATAATCAAAAAAATCCTGCTAGAATATTTTCCCGAGGCAGGCATAAAAACACTGATGTGATCTATGTCACTCAACGATACACTCAGATTCCAAAAGTGATTAGAGATAACTGTAATATGCTTGCTGTATTCAACGGCGTTGATACACATACGCTACGAAATATTTGGCAGACATGGTGTTCTGATATGGACTTCAATCAATTTAGAAATTTCTTTAGTCATGCTCAGTCTGCCCCACACGGATTTGTAACAATAAATTTACATGACCCTCGAACACGATATCGTATCGGACTGGATCAAATATTCGGTTAACCCAAAACTGAAAGTTCTAGCAGCAGAGAGGGTGAGTGACAACGACGTTGTAGTCCCTTTTTCCCAAAAAATCGATGGAGGATTTCATTAATTTCATTGATTTTTTTTGGACCTGATTTCATTGAAAATGTTGTTTTTTTGATTTGATCCTAATCCATGAAACGATATCAGATTCACACACACATTTGGGCCTGATGTCATTGGTTTCATGTTTTTAAGCGTGATTTCAGTGAAAACTTGTCTAAAAATGTTGTCCGGCTCACCCTCTCTGCTGCTAAAAGGAAAATAAACTGTTACAGTAGTGAATAAAATTCAGAGTTCTTCGAAACTGATCTTGATTATTATAACGTTACCTTTCAGGCTAGTGCATGATATACGGGCTAAGATGCAACAGTGAGTCATGAGTACAATAATAGTTCGAGCAGTTATCTTTCTAGGTTCCATTGATGTTATATAGTTACATATAAATATGTCCCGTTGATTAATGTAACATGAACAGTGATTGGGTGATTACTTCACCATACGCCGTGTCAGTGAATTTGACCACTGTGCTATGTAAGGTGGCTTGAGAATGGATAACTATGCAATGGACGGTTTCTGAGAAATTTATAACTATAAAATGGACGGTTTTTGAGAAATTGATAACTATACAATGGAAGGTTTCTGAGAAATTGAGAACTATACAATATACGGTTTCTGAGAAATTGATAACTATACAATGGACGGTTTCTGAGAAATTGATAACTGTTCCATGAACATTGTCTGGGAAATTAATTCGACCATACAAAATTAACCTCGAAAATGTTGGTTTCAGAACTTGAATAAAATATGTTTCCAGAACGTTATAACGTATGTATCTTTCTTAAACGCACCGAATGAATAATTGATGATACATTAAAACAGAAAGTACACAAGAAAATAGCAGTTATTCCAAACCTATTCCCTAACGCGATTCCAACGCCAAATGCCGCTCTTAATTTATATTTTAAGATTTTATACAACCAACCGAATTCACATTACGTTTGGTACAAATGACATTCCCATGGAAAGCAGTAACGGAGGAGGCTCTTGATGGGAAATTGGTCACATATAAATCATGTATCCATGACTGATAGCAGAACGGATGGAATCTCTGTAAACTACCCAATTAGGTAGGTTGCCATGGCACCGCAAAACAGACATTTTGGTGTGCCTTAGTGATCATCGTATTTACATGACCTAACCACATTAATTTAGTTGCCACGGCTGGGAAACAGGCTGCGCAATCCTTACACTGGTTTTGGAAAAGCTGTTCGGTTCAGAACTGAGCATGATCTATTTGATCGGTGTACACTTGGATAACCTAATGATGGACGCGATTCCACTGCATAACACTGTATTCATATATTGCCTCTTCCGGAGACTCCAGCAATTGTTAGGAAAGAAGTGTGCCAGGATGATGACAGCAAGAAAAGACTGCTGACAATCAGGAAAGACAGGTGAACACGTGAACACGTAAAAGATGACGTAGCATGCCAGAGCACATTTCCTTTGAAGAAGAAACCGATAACTTTATAATAGTCAGATATGCTGTGAAATTCCTACGAGTGCTGAGGATGATCGAAGAAACTGCCAATCTATGGAGATAAACATGCCTGATGAAAAGACAGCAAGCGAGATACAGAGATGGGCTGTCGTCCGATCTTGCATCATGTACAACGCGTATGGCAACCCGATGCGAAGTAGGAAGCAATGGGCCAGGATATAACAGAAACTTTGCATGTTTTATCTCACCCTGCTTATACAAAAGTCCATGAGTCATTACTACCACATTTAGCTATTAATGATGCTAGCGTATGTGAAAATGTTTAAAGAAGATATCAGCTTTCAACAGTGTTATACACTGAATTATGAATACATTCAATTAAATAATTGATTTCTTGAAATATAAAATTCCAATTTTAATTACTTCCTGCAACAAAAAAGAAATAGTAATCCGTAATTGTAATTTGTTATGTTTTACTGTGTCTTTTACTTTTGGTTTATGAATGTAGATTGCATACAACCTATAAACAGGTTTTAACAACTTCTAAACGTCAACCGTAATAATAAATATCTTTAAAATTTTCCAGTGTCTTCCTATTGGTTGATTCAGTCAGGTGAGTTCCGATTGGTTGATTCAGTCAGGTGAGTTCCTATCGGTTGATTCAGTCAGGTGAGTTCTGTTGCGATGTAGGCTATCGTCATCAGTCAGTTTTTAGTATTGCCACATAGAATGAGTAAGAATATGTTACAATGTAGATCCATATGAGTGCACATAAGGACGATAATTGATTAATTAATTCACCGCTCCGGTGGCCTAGTGGTTAGAGCGTTCGCCGCGGAAAGCGGGAGGTCGTGGGTTCGATCCCCGGCCGAGTCATACCAAAGACTTACAAAAATGGTACTAACAGCTGCCTCGCTTGACGCTCAGCATTAAGAGGTTAGTGTTAGGACTGGTCGGCCTGGTTTCAGTATAATGTGACTGGGTGGGACATCATGCTACATGTCTGCGGCATGATGCCTCAGTGCTAGACATCACTATAAACTGCCTCACAGCAGACATCGAAGCGATATGACTGAAAAATTGTTAAAGCTACGTTAAAAATCCTAATCAAACAAACAAACAAAATGATTAATTAATGCTTTGCTCTTGTTTTAATATCAATATGTAGATGTTTTCGCGGTTGATTATATATCATTCGAGAGTAAAACATTTGTTCGAACTATTCATTGGAATTAAACAGTGCTAATTGATTCAGGGCAAAATGTTTATTCTAGGATTAATGTGAATGTATTCAAAGGAGTTCTGAAGTATATCAGTGTGACACATCAAGACTGCTGGAACATCATCACATTCCAGGATCAGAAATTAATTCGAAACACTTGTTTTTCTGTTACTTGTGTAAAGCTATATCGGATTATTTGGATTTAATTCATAATACTTTAAATTCCTCCAACAATTTGTTTGTTTATTGCTTAGCGAAATCAATTACTGTTGCATTTCACAAAGCGTTTTTGTTTCATTTTGTTAGTTTGTTTATGACCATAGAGGCGTAGCAAATTGATTACAAAATACGGAAAAGTAATGAAAATTTATGATTACATTTACTTGTGTGATGCTGATCGCATCATTGAAAAACTCTGCATTGTTATTCAATTATTGAAGTACTTTCATCCCTTGCAACACGATACTTCCTTCGAGCGCAGCAGTAGAACGTCTTGTATGTTCCGAATCCATTATCATGTGTATACATCGTATAAAATCGGACGATGACACAATTAAGAAACTATTCCTCCTCCGGCAAAACAAGCACTTTATCAGTTTGTAATTGTACATTTTAGAAGCTGTTATATTCTATAAAAAAAGAACCTTTAACAAACTGTGTTATGTTAGTTCCACGATATTGTATTCAATACTTACTTTATCTCTTAGTGTAACATGTGAATTAATTAACCAATGAGAACTGTGTGTTGTGAAAGACCGAACAGAAGTAATATAACTGTACTCTGATTACATGGATAGCAAAACGTACTTGTAATTCATCAGTTTATTTTGACAGATTAATCGTAATTGCAATCAATTATTATAATGTATTTTATAGTTAAGTTTCATTCATTACGTTTACACCAGTAATCTATACAACACTGTTTACACCAGTAATCTATACAACACTGTTTACACCAGTAATCAATACAATACTGTTTACACCAGTAATCTATACAACACTGGCTTTCTATGACATACATGCAAAAGTATATTACGAGCCTGAGCTAAGTGTAAATGCAGATGATATTTTTCAACTGAGTGCATTATCACTTTTATCTTTATAAACCATCTGCATGTATTGATTTCTAATGTGATCACATCCATCAGATTTAATGGATGTATATGCAAAAGTTCATGAGTTCACTTAGCATTGAGAAGTAGGTCACTTTGACTTACTATTACTGATTGCATTACACTTCAAGGAGAACGTACATTTTAGAGCGATACCTCGATATGAATGAAACTTTGAATTGAGTACATGTGATACAATGCAGTCTGACATATCCACCCGGAATTAACTTTATAAAGAACTTTAGCATCACCGACATACTAGCTGCAAACAGTTTGGCGTACGTTTTCACAACGAACATTTCTACATAGAGGTTTTTAAGCGCTCGCTCACTATTCGATGAAGCCTAAACTAAAGTGTTATAAAGCCGAATCATCACCCTTTAGCTAGGCAAGTATATGAAGCGTAAAATAATACTATATCATTGATAAAACATATTAAAGATGTGCATTCTAATATGTTTAATTTGCAGTTACCGAGGATACCATTCTCCAATCATTGTTAACCTTCATCTTGACTCATGTTTGGAAAACAGTCAAATATTTACATACACATCATTATACATCATCATCCTACAATAGTCAAACATCTTGTACACAGTTGTGACGGACAGTCCAACAAGTAAGTAATATGTTACTAAAAGATATAGCAAGAACTGAAACGACTCGCTTTTAGCAATGTAATAAGAAGTCTGCAATCCACGAGGAAATATATGGTTTAATCTTGGTTTAAGGAAGAGTAAGGATTCAGTTCAATTCAAACGTTTCTGAAGCATATGTGTTACCTGTTTAAAAATGCGATATACATGTAATTAGAAATGTTTCCCATTTGCTGTGTACTTAGCGTACGGTGAACATCCCAAACATACTATATCGATTTAAATTAAGCAACAGAAAAAAACAAGTTTTAAAAAAATCGACGAATTCTTTAAGTTATAAAATTAATGTTTACGATATTTTTTGTGATTTAAATGACAAGTATAGTGTATGTTCAGCATGAATTTTACCTTGGAATGTACTTTAGCGCCAATCGCCTTGATTGTACCTATGTACCAATAGTATTGTTGTACCACGATGACAAAATCCTGAAAGTCTTTAAATAAATTTTCAATAATTCCAAAGAAATATTTTCGTCCAATAAGTCAATAAGCACTTCTTAATTCGAATGAATAACTTAAATAAAAAAGATTCTGCTTAACAAAATATATATTACACAACATAAACAACCATTTATACATCTCGACTTGCCCTATGCTTCAAAAACCTATTCTGAAGAAAAAAAACTCCATCATCAAAATGGTAAATTACTCTACAGAGTAAATAAATTTTACGTTATAATCAAGGCTGGGTCATGAACTCAAATGAATTCTAACAAACGTATCATGACAAAGAGCAGGTAGGCCACACAACTCTATTCTCAATAATGGACAAAAGTTAAGTACACAAAATACCTCTACTCATTTTGACCACAACATTGTTCCCATTTCCCGAGGAAGATAGACCGTATTATCTCACATTTTCTTTTCATTATCTACCATCTGATGATCACCTTCATGTAGATGAAAGGCGTACGGTAGAGGGCGTCCATACATTAAGTACTTATCGTAGTAAAAAAACCCGGAAGTTATGGACTTATGTAAAGTTTCTAAACAGATTTATAAATGCATGGAATTTGAATATTCTCGACGATGTGGTCAATCATTCCGATTATATATCTAATGTATGCTAATAACTGGGGTGAGTTCAAGACAAAATGTTTCCAGGTGGGTGAGAAGTCAAATAGTTCTATTTAAAATAAGAGGTGTTAGTTTTCAGTACCTTTCATTGTGTAATATTCATGACAGGGACAGATTTCTAGCAGATAGTGATTTGGGCGGAGTCATTCCATTTTCTGAGATTTTTTTTGAGATGCCTTTTATTGTGCGTGTGAGGTCAGTGTGGTGGAGGTACAGAGGTAAATATTGTGAGGTCAGAGTGGTGGAGGTACAGAGGTAAATATGAAATATAGGTGTGGTGGAGGTACAGAGGTAAATATGAAATATAGTCAAGAATTACATTTTCATTGACCTGAAATGGATCATAACCCCAGAAAGCATTGATCAAATGTCATTTACAAAATGCAGGGTAACATCGGACAAAGGTTTAGTGTATGTCAATATACTATGATGGCATTGTCACCCCAAGGAATAATGTTCAGCTGGGAGAAACCCAATCATATGAAAAGCAGATTTTGTCGAATAAAATTTCAGGAGATTTTTTTTTTGCAATTAAGTTTCTGGTGATAAAAATGTATAGTCTTTATTTCTATAAAGTCGGATATACACCACAATTAATATTACTATATGTTCTCTACATTTATTTCTCAGTAAATTGGAATGCAGTTTGAGTTCAACTTACATCATTTTGCCATTTTCTTACATCCAAGGGTAAATATACCTGGAGAAATTATTGTTTATTCCTTTGACCTGTATTTTATTCACAGAGATTTTATTAATTTAGCAGAGAACTTGAATAGGTTCTAGTATAAAGTTTTCATATCTGTCCTCTCACTCAATACTCTATAACTATGTTATTAAACACTGAAGAATTTACAAGCATATATGTGCGATTCAAGGAGTCACCATATCATAAACTGATAAATCAACTGCTTGGATTCCCTAATAAATAGTTTGAATAACCAATACAAAATAGAATGTTGTCTTTACAAATTTTAAATCAAGGTATCATTTTGACCTACAAAAATATTTTCTCTGAGCAAATTTCACAAATATCCAAATTTGGAGCTTGTAAATGGTTTAGGAATATAAATATGCTAATATGATTTAATTCCGAAAAATATATATGTGCTATTTAGGGGGAAAATTATTTTTTAAATTTGTTTTAAAATTTTATCTAAGTCTTATAAATAGAAATTAGATTTTATTATTATTTCATTTTTATATTTTTAAAGTCAATATATATATATATATATATATATATATATATATATATATATATATATATATATATATATATATATAAAACATATTCATATTTCATGTGTCTATCATTAATATCAAAGATTTTATAGCAATTTAAAGTTTCATCAATACTGCCTGTACAGGACATACATCACAATTAATTTTACTATAATATGCTCTCTACATATATTTGTCAGTACTGATCTTTCGACTGTATGACAATCAATACAAATCAGATGTTAATCTAAAATGCCATCAAAGATAACTTCTGTGATGTTCTTGTCAAAGGTTCACCGGCATTTGTTTGATAGTCTGCACTGTAAACAGAACATATTTTTCACTTCCAGATCATCACCAAGGCCGTATTACTCACTGTGCATTGTCACCGAAATACACACAGACAACCACTCTCTGGGCTCATATTATCCAGAACAAACAATTACATTTAAACCCCTATTTAAAAAAATGCGTAAATATAACTCTTCTATCACCACCAAAATGAGAGAGGAAAAATGCTCTAAAAATAGACTAGAACTATGGTACTGAACTGGAAATACTAATTGTGATGTGAGTCCGGTTGAGAGACAACACACATTAAGAGACAACACACATCCAGTTGAGAGACAACACACATTAAGAGACAACACACATCCAGTTGAGAGACAACACACATTAAGAGGCACATGTTTGTCTTGTAGACATAGCCGAGGTTGTTGAATTCAAAACTCAAGTTGTTGTTTTAGGTCGGATGAAAATTTGGCTCATAAAATGTCAAATGAGACCTCAAGAAACCATGTCAATTTTTGAGACTTGTCAAATGTGATTAGCTGTGCCATAATTCATTTCCTTATTATATCCATGTCTTGAATCTGACATAGTAAGGCATTCCAATCATACACTTCATAAGGATTTTATAGTGAAAACGCATAGTAGAACAAGGGAGCTAACTCAGCACTGTCGGAGTTAACATGAATTGTTTCTCATCCATTCTTATAACGAACAACAAAAGCCTGTTAAGTTTAATGCAAGGTGGTTTAATTGAAGTATTTAACATACGTACTCAGTTTATCAATATTGTAAGTACATAGTATATTTTCCTAATTTTATGATGATTGCCTTAATGTAATGCTTTTACATATATATATATATATATATATATATATATATATATATATATATATATATATATATATATATATATATATATATATATATATATATATATATATATATATTCATGGTGTGGTGTTTCAGTACATATGTTTCATTTTATCTTTAGAAATTTATGTTATAATGACTTATAAAAAAGAAGTTCAGTATTGTATTTTCTTGTAGGCATCAAGGTGTATGGGAGTACACCTTTCAAAGCAATATTGCTAGCCAGGACAATATCAACGATTTCCTTGGCAGTCAGCCGCCGTAATTGGTGTGGACCTTTGACAGGAACAGATTCACTTCAATGCAGATTTTTGTGAAATGGATTTCGTTTTACCTTGTTTTTCTACTCCACTTTTTAACTTTACATGATTTTCTGTTTGCTTTGGATTTGATTATATGCAGGTTAAAATCACTAGCAAAACAAACTTCTCTAAATAGCAACAGCTTTAGTAACAATATGTGCTGGCCAATGAGAAAATTAAATAACGGAGACTTGTCTATAATTCTTTTTTTATAAAACATTATCCATACAAAATGTCTTATCAACAGATGGGATCAATCTGGATATAGAATGTCTTTGTTTAAGCTCCAAAATTATATATTTCCGTTGTCAAAGATTGGTCCATACATTTTATGTTATCTGATGAGTTGCCTCCCTTTCAGTCTACTTTCAATTTGTTTTTCTATTCAAGTATAGATTTGACCTTCTTCATGAAATCAGTGGGTCAGTTTAGGTATGCTATGCATCGTTCAAATTTCGTTAAGTACTTAGCATGTACATTTTGCAGTTATTTTACAAGAGAATCATCTTGGCTTCTTTTTTTAAAATCTTTTATGCACTACATTTTGAGATTTCATAAATAATACTACTTTTGTTATGAGATATCACTGATATCACTAGATACTAACACTACAGGATATATGAGCTATGAAAAATGATGACATTGACTTGTTGCAAGGAAACTAGGTTTCGGTGTGGAAAGTAATATAAAAATATCAGGGTGTCTAATAGCAGTTGCTCTTTATCATGGTTCCAGATACTACTACTACTACTACTACTACTACTACTACTACTACTACTACTACTACTAATAATAATAATAATAATAATAATAATAATAATAATAATAATGAGAACCTATTATAGCACCTAATAAATAAAAACCACCAATAAATTAGAAATATAAAAACATACAGAAAATATTTAAGGTATGAAACATTATTGGTTCTTTAAGTTTGTTCTTGCAGTCGAAAAATGTGAGTTTTAAGAACACTCTTCAAAGGACCACTGTCTCTATGTGTCTTATTTCAATGGACAATTCGTTCCACGTTGCTGAGCTCTGATATGCAAAAGAACGCTGTCCATATAACTCCGTTTTCATAGTGAGAATAAAGAATATCCTATTGTCAGAAGAGTAGCGTAAGTATCTTGCTGGTGTATATACATGGGTGAGGCCATATAGGTATGTTGGACTGGAGTCCGTCCGTGAAATATAGCACAGAGAATAAATGTTGTGTTTGATTCTGGATCGAATGGATAGCCAGTTTAAGATGCGGAGCATTGGTGAGGTGTGCTCTGATCAAGGTACTCTAAAAATTATCCGAACAGCTGCGTTTTAAACTTTTTGAAGTTTCTGGAGTAGATATTGAGATGAACAAAAATTAATTGAGTTACAGTAGTCCACTCTTGAAAGTAGTATTGAACACATAAGCATTTTAGCAGCAGCAACTGAACGATATTTGCGAAAGGAGCTGATGCGTCTCAGCTCAAGATATGCAGCCTGGCATATGTTCATGACATGTTGGTGGAATGTGAAAGTACTGTCCAGAGTAAGACCTAGGTCTCGTTCTGACTGTGAATTTAATGTTGGCGTTGCTTATATGTATTGTTTGAGGTAAAGGATGTGAATGAGAAAGTCTTTGTTCTGTGATCAGAATAGCCTCAGTTTAATCATCATTCATATGTAGTTTGTTACATGTCATCTATGATTTCATATCAGAAATGCACTTCTCTACTCCTTGGATGTAGCATCAACTTCAGTTGGAAGGCTACACTTGTATATTTGGGTGTCATCAGCGTACAATTGGTGAGACACTGTATGATGATCTATGACACTTGAGAGTGGCTGAGTGTATAGAATGAAGAAATAGGTCCAATAACAGACCCCTTTGGAACACAACACCAATTTATCGATCATCGACAAAGGATAGACATCATAGGGAACAGACGATTGTAAATTTTAAAATGCTGAGATTGCATTGTACTCAGAATTACCCAACGTTTTGAAACTAAGAAGCATTTCCCCTAATCCGACAGGCATATAAATTCTTAAGGTCTCACTGGATAGTTTCGTATTTGACACCTCCCTATTTTTTTAAGGTAGAAGGCATTAGCCTAATTACCATAATCCAAGCATTTTTAAATTCACACATACGCTATATCTCTAATGTGTGTACATTTACTTTGAGTTAGGACATTTGTTGGCTTGATGGTGACTGCCTGTCACAGTTAGACTAGCATTAGAGATCAAATGCGTAACTTTGGTTGCAAAATGAGCCGCCGACTTGGCTTACGTATTTATATTTACACGTGTCTGCTACAGAGGTAAATATATAAAAATATAGATGGTTAAGTGGTGATGAAAGATATGCTAATTCAGCTATCTTGTCACATGAAAATATTCAAAATAGCTCTTTCCTGGCAGCAATGAATGTAAAATAGAGGGGTTGGTGGCAGTGCTGGTTCAGTATAAATGCCACTAGTTGCATAAGGAATTACCTATATTACCTCAGTCAGAATCTTACAAGCATCTTTTCAACAAACGTCATTAGTTAATTTTCATTTGCATCTTTAATGTAATATTATTTTCATCGCCGGATGAAAATTTGTCCAGAAAACTGTCCAATGAGACCTTCGCAGTTAGTATTGCCTTCAATAACATATGACATAAGGGAGGCAATTGCTTATATTTTGTACAGTTGACGCTTGTATGAGTTGTGTCCCATTCAGCACATTGGCTCGCTGTTATATGCTTAATTGTTTGTGAAACGTGCATTCTTTATAAACAATATATTTATTTATATATTTTTCCATTCGGAATTAGGTATGAGCCTGTTTATGAATGCCTTACTAATCGTACCATTTCACATTTACCTTGGACAATTTGGAGGAAAATCCCACATTTATATATAGAAAACGTTTGCATTTTTGATAAAGTGTTAACTTTTAAATCACATACACAAGTAAGATAGATAGCTGACCTGCCACTTTCGTCTTGATACAAAGGACTTCGTGAACAGCAGACTGGTCTTTTTTTATACTGACTGTTAACATCACCCGAGGGAACAGTGAGCGATTTTAACAGATTGTCCCAGATACGAGACAGGTTGTAATCGCCCCGTCCCCGTTCATCATGGTTTGATCTCGATTTTTACAAAGTCCCAGGATAGTATTGCCAGGGCAAAAATTGTGGATGTGCCGTGATACTTCAGACGAGCTGGAACTTGGTCTTATGATTTATATGTTCATTAAATCTCCGTTTCAATGTACTCTCCGTTTCTCCAATAAAGTCGCTATGCCACTGACTTTCCCCATGTCCTTCACGCTAAATTTGATAGATAAGTTCACAAATATCTTTCAAATCATTCTTAGTCTTTGAGTTAACTAGCATTTGACTTAGGGTCATGCATGGTTTTAAACCCACCTTAATTTTGTCTCGCAGAAAAGCGTGCTCTAGGCATTCGGAAATCCTTCTAAATTATGGTAGGATGATGCTACTTTTCGAACCTTTTTTTTAGATGTATTGTGTACAGGATTTCAAAATTAAAAAATTAGATATGAATAATGCCATACCATTAGGTTTTCATAGAAATATAATTTGATCATTTTCAGATTCGAATTAAATTTGTTCCTTGTCATAATATTATAATTTAGCTCTCTGATAAAAAAAAATACTTGTCAAGTAAGGGTGAGAGCTAAAATCTAAATGTCGTCATAATATACCATCATTAAAATCATCATCCACTATTTGAAATACAACACAGGCTTATGAAAAGAAGCAAAACTAAAATCAACGCATTTACCTTTAACTAACTCATTTACGCGTATATCAATGAAAACTGAATTTAATCAATTAGACATTACCTTTAGCTGCATGGCTATGTACAATATCCAATGAAAGCGTGTCGCTGGCTTATCATGGAAAATCGCTCTTCTTGCCGACCGTAATGGGAAACCATTTTTGAGTTATATCATTCCATTTTCTATAGGCGCCGCTAAGAAATAATGTTGAAAATTCCGGTACTAGCTCACCATTTCCCATGTAGGAATCACACTACAAATGTTATGGTATAACGGAAACTAGTCTGGAAATGGAAAAGGGTGTAGATGAAATAGAATATATATGGTTCTAACATAAATTAATTGGTTGATGATATAAAAAAAATCCAACATATTTTAGTTAAAATATTCTTTTGAGTACTTATGCTAGTTGTAACTGTAAAGAGATATTGTCTTATTGATGGACTTTCAGCTCTCTCACAGACTTGAGTTTGGAACACTCATAACTGAAATTATCACCTGACTCTGGAAAGCACATGTTTCAAACCGAAATTGCCACATAAGGTTTTCTATGCACAGTAGCTGCCATCCAGGATGCATCTATACTGATAAATATAAATTAAATCATGAACACTCAGAAAGTGAAAGTTATTTAATTTTTAATTTCATGGCGTTTGCATAGGTTTACTATACGGGAACTGAATTAATAACATCTGCCTAAACTTATTTGTTGTTGTGTTGATTTTCACAACACTAACTCACAATTCCACATAGCAGCTACCCTGACTTTGTGTTCTGTTAATTTTATCGGTACCTGATCACCATTCCCAATAACAGCTGCCCTAACAGTGTTGTTGCTTCTGTTTTAATTTTCACAGTATTCTCCATTACAACTGCCCAACTCTGTTGTTGTTGTTGTTGTTGTATTCATTTCCACTGTACTAACTCATTATTCCTCATAACAGCTGTTTTTGTTGTGTTAATTTTCACGGTACTAACTCACAATTTCTCAAAACAACTGTCTCGACTTTGTTGGGTTTTTAAAAATTCATTTACAGTGTACTAGCTCACCATTTCCCAAAACAGCTTTCCTAACGTTTGTTGCTGTTATGTTGATTTTCACGGTGCTGTCTCACCATTCCCATTGTTAAATGCCCTAATTGTTTGGTTTTTTGTGGATTTTTTTTTGTTTGTCTATATTTACGGAACTAGCTC
>JAQISU010000195.1:2515000-2615000 GCA_029339505.1 Unio delphinus | reverse complement strand
CTTCAGTTGGGTGGCTTGACTTGTTTATATGGGAGTCATCAGCGTACAATTTGTGAGAGACTTGATGATGATATATGACACTTAAGAGCGGACGAGTGTACAGAATGAAGCAAACGGGTCCAAGAACAGACCTCTGGGGAACACCACAACATAGATCAACTGGCTGGAGTGTATTTGTGTCCTGTTGTCTAAGTAGGACTTGAAGCACTGCAAGGCTGTATTGTGAATGCCAAAAACATGCTGGAGATGGTGAAGTAACATATCATTGTATATTGTGTGAAATGCTGCATACAACTAAAGGAGGGCTAGTACTGTAATCTGACCGCTATCCAAAGCAGAGAGTATGTCATTAACTACTTTCGGGGAATAATGTACATTGCTTAAAAAACAACTGTCTGAATTCAGATGAGATACATGTTTGGTCAGAACAACTTTCCAAAATTTTTGTATATCAGCGGGAGATTAAAAACTGGGCGATAGTTCTTTAAATCGTTATGGTCAAGTGTTGGTTTCTTTAGCAGAGGCTTTACAATGGCAGCTTTGAAAAATGAGAGAGAGGTATTCATAAGACCAGTTAGTGAAGGCAATATTAGATCTAAGCATTCAAGCAGCAGTGATGTTGGAATTGGATCAAGTTCACTGGATGTTTTTGCACTCTTCACACGTTTGTCCGTACTAAATCCATAGAGACAGGTGCAAATGCTGCTAACTGTTGTCGCTGAAAGTCTGTATCGCAACTGTATGGTGACGGCCAGTCAGTCAAATGAACTTGTGTTGTCAAGCTTATCTATAATGGGTTGTACCTTGTCACAGAACAAATTTGGGAACAGGTTTTGAAGGTTGACTGGAGAGAAGGTAGTTGCAAGTAGTTACATTTATTCCTTAGTTAGTTAGTAATCTCTATGAGCTCTTTTCAGCTGGAACTCTCAGTGGACTTAGTAATGTAGTGGGATAATTTGACTAAAATGGACTATGTTTTTGACGTTTTTCCTAGCGGCTTCATAGATTTGTTTAAGAATAGTGAGTCTGGTGGAAGACTACAGCCTCTCTGCTTTTCGGCGGTTTCTTTCACCAATACGAAGCTGGTCAATAACACTGCTATTCCACGGAGAACACAATTGAATTGATACTCTGCACTTGGTTGCTGGGGCATGTTTTCCAAGCAATGAACACACGCAGTTATCAAGTTGTTCTGCTGTAGGAGGTAAACAAGTTGTTAGGTTTGCTTGGATGTCATACATTAGTTTGGTTTTCTTTATCATACGGAGGTTTCTCTTTTTAGCAAATAAAGGTGGAGAGCTAGGGACTGATTTGTCTAGATGACATAAAGAGGTGTTCTGATGCAAGTTCGTGGGATACAAGGGTGGATCGTAGAATATGATCATCAGGTCAATGAAAAATCCAGTCTATAATGTGACCATGTTTATTTTTGGGTTGGTTAATTGACTGTTTAAGGTTGAAAACATGAGCGTTTTTCAAGCAATGAACGCAGGCGGTACTCTAATTGTTCTGCTGTAGAAGGTGAGCAAAGGAAGGTAGATTGTTAGGGACTGATACGTCCAGATGGCATTTAATGCGAAGGTGATCTGATGCATGTTCGTGGGATACAACATTACCATCAGGTCTATTAAGAATCTAGTCTAAACTGTGACCATATTTATTTGTGGGTTTGTTGACTGGATGTTTAACGTTGAACACATAAATGGAATCTAGGAGTTTTGATATGTATGGGTTTCCATGACAGTGTAAGTGAAAGTTGAAATCTCCAAGAATAGTCCGGTTTCCACCTATCGCATTTCCATACTCCAGAACATTCGTAATCTGCTCCAAAAGAGCGATTCAGCTTGTTTTATTTTCTACTTGGTGGTGGGTGGCAGAGTCTGAAAAAATGGACGGACCTTTGTTCCAGTGTGAGTATTGTTTGTGCTTGTTCAAATGATGTGTGCAGAAATTGAAAGTTGTGTTGTGTTTCAGACATTTTATCACTGGATTCTTTGTAATGAAGGCAATACCACCTCCGCGAAAGTGTCGGGGGAACGAATTAATGAAGTAACCGGTGGGTGTTAGATCCACACACATGGGATCATCGCCATGTGTTTTAACCATGTTTATGTTAGGAAGAAGAAGTCGATATTCTGATCGTTGATAAAATTAACAATTTCTCTGCACTTTTCCGGTGGTAATGCTGATTGGGCGTTGAATAATGAATAATGCAAAATGCAATGGTATCTCTTGGATAGTTGACACAACGGTTGACGATTTAATTGGGATTTGCACCAGGTTATCAAATGTAACGGCTGAATTTTTATATTGTTTAGCCGGAAAGGTCTCAAGGGAGATAACTGGAATAACTGGAATTCTTCCTGTTCTACGCCGGCCAGCTTTGAAACATCGTTTCATTTGTCGCTTCCATTTACATTTAAGTAATGATTGGATGTACGAGAACAAAAGCTGAATCAGTGTCTTATCTCGATCACACTTGCTACTGTGTATTACTCTATTGTAATGTTCTTCTTGTTTATTTTACAAGATAAAAAACTTCAAACAGTGTGACGACATACTTACCAAACAAAAACATAAAAATACTTAAAACTAAATATTACAAACGTATAGAACCTGCAAAGAAAAAACGTCAAACATAACAGGTCGTAATTACTTATGATTAGATCAAATGTACACAATCTTGGTTAACAATAACCCCTTAGAACGAAAGCATATTCGTGTTGCCAAAAAGATAAAGGAGCGAAATCATTTGAAGCGACTCCAAAGCCGCCTCATAAAATCAAACCGAATTTACCAAAACAACCTCCATTGTGGCGGCATGTACACTATTGTTACATTACATTCTAAGCCACAAAATATCTTAGCACTGTGAATTTTGGAAGGATTAGTGGTTGCACACATGTTTCCCTTTAAGACCGCGTGCCTGTCATAGAACAGTGGGGGTACAAGGATGTTTAACATTTTGCGCTAAGTATTACACTGTCTTTACGAATCATCATCACAACAGTACATACTAGTTGATCTGGACACACACAGTCAAACAAATAACGTCAGAATTTAAACAGTTTTCTGAAAGAAGGAATACACCCTTTCTACGTGGGGAATGCTGTGTACGGAGAAACATAAAGAGAGAAACATAATTATGCAAATAAGCATTGCAATGGATTTATTTCTGACGCAGTTCATTGGCTTGAAAACAGCTGTTAACACATTAACCCCTGGCACTGCGTTTACGAGGCAGGAGTTAGTAGCCTACTTCCAATCTCTTTAGCGCCGATGTCATGTATGACACACTACAGTGAGTGGTAATATAGAAAGGTAGACATATTTAGCTCTACAACTAGGCATTAGGCTAATGGAAATCGCCTGAAAGTCGATGTATTAGGATTTATTCAGAAATAGCCCCCAAAATATTTCCTACTATTTCATGCGAAAACAACAAAAAACCTCCGGATGTTTATGTGTTAAGGACATGTTCCATTGTACTCCAATATTAAGGAACTTCCACTTCGTATTCATTCCCTTCGTATGTGTTCGTCAGCATTATGTTGTCTTTGATAAGTTCGGTTTATCTTGTTATGTTTATATTAAGTGTATTTAGTAATATCTCCAAATAAAAGCTACAATCTTCTGAATTGTTGCCAAAGAATGTCTTTCATTATTGAAGTCTCATATTTGAATGCTTATGCATTGATAGAACTATTTAGCTGTTTAATTAAATAAAAATTAAATTAATAAAATATAAATTAAATTAATTAAATATAAAGTCTAATCAATTTCCATTTATTTATGACGCATTCATTAAACTATAACAATGACGGAACATAAATTACTTTTAAAAATACAAATATTAAAATCCATTTTGTTATTGTTTTTTTTTGTTTTTCGTCTTTTACTTTGCACTTTCAAAAGACATTCAACAATCAAGTACAATTCTCGAAACTTAATCGTTTAATTTTATTACCTCCGTGAAGCAGACGGAAGGAAATACTTCAAAGCAACTGAAATATACATTAATCGTCAAGAATTCATGAGTTTGAAGCTGTTAGAATGATGTTTGTTTTCTCCATGTCTACAGCTAACAACATACAGGTGTTATGAATTAATACAACATCGTCAATGTCTGGCATTGTCCTTTAGAATCAAACTTATCGTTTCCACATATCAGAGATAAAAAAACCAAGACGAACCAAACTTTTAGAAACGAACCTAATACATCGTACATTTCGTGGCAAACTCAACAGTATAGTTTCATTTTCATCTAAACGAAAAGCAATTATAAAATTAGGAACGAGATTAAAGTAAATACGTAAATTTTTTGAATTTATTTATCATAAGTTTATCATCTCCAGAAATATTATAAGGAACAACTTTTATCTTTTTGTTTGTTTGTTTGATTAGAAAGCTTAAAATTATGTCCTTAGTGAGTGTCTGTTTTCCAGTGGAAGCGATGCTTTAGTTTTGTCAGGGCTTGACTTTACACCCAATGTGCAATTTTGAGTCTAGCAGCCGAAATATATAATATCGATATGAAACTCAACTGTATTTCCTTACATTAAATGTGTAAGTTCCAAAGGAACCTCTACATGTCTTAGACAAATAATGTATTCGATGGTCTATCAACGTGATTTGAAGCGGTGATGTTTGTGTTAAATAGAATTAATACGTATTTCGTTTTTGATTTATTTACTGTATTGTGTGCGTTTTAGCCGTTATTACCCTAATAGGTTCTGTCATTTCTTCTGGTGATTGCATTTATCCGAATGGTTCATTCTGAAGTGTTTGTAAGAGAACTGGATGACAAAATGATGAATAGTCAACGAATCTCTTACTTCTGATCAAGGTAATGAATTTCCAACTGCGTAGATGAAGTAGATAATCACTCTCTCTTGAGACATAAGTGATCCTTGCATTGTCAAATATATTTTCTTAAACGTCATGAAGTATTTCATAGATTCATAGGAGACGCGGCATACTGAAAAGGTGAATGAATAGTATGCAATATATTAACAGAGAAAGTGAAAGAATATTGTAAATAACCCCCATGAACTTCTATTGCGATCGGTAAAATGTAATCTTGTTCCATTGCACATAAATGAAATCGACTTGCATTATACATACATGTTTCTTACTAAGAACCGAAACCTAATACACACACACACACACACACACACTCTCTCTCTCTCTCTCTCTCTCTCTCTCTCTCTCTCTCTCTCTCTCTCTCTCTCTCTCTTAAAAAATGTAGTATTTTGCTTTTTCGTATATCCCGTTCGCAACCTGAACCGTCGCTTGTTTGTTCGTCTTTTTCACTTTCATTCATATTGATTAAATAAATATAAGACATCTATGATTTCAAGACGAAAGATGGTGAAAGTATTCACTGCAAACATGTACTTAGCTTCTCGAGCACTTAACCCTCGACCATTCACGTATGGGCCAATGTATGGAAATGGTGTGAACAATAAACAAGCGAAATGACAAAGTTACAAGAGAGTATTTTAAACATTTCAATGTATTTAAAGTTGATCTAAGTCATCATTCTGCTTTAATTAACATTGTTTTGATCATACATCTCTATTTCTCTTTTCCCTTTCCACTCGCAGGTTTTACCATCTGTTACCCCATATCGGATGATACATGAAATAAAGTAGCTAGCTACGATGTTCCAGAGAGAGAGAGAGAGAGAGAGAGAGAGAGAGAGAGAGAGAGAGAGAGAGAGAGAGAGAGAGAGAGAGAGAGAGAGAGAGAGAGAGAGAAAGAGAGATTGCTGGGGTTAAGGGACATTTACTATAAAGATATTTTCGTTATTGTCAATCCCAATGTTTCTCTGTTAGTGGACTGGTCTGGTGCTTGATCAGAAAATACGGTGTGTGTATGTGTGTGTGTGTGTGTGTGTGTGTGTGTGTGTGTCAGGGGTGGTTGAGCCTTCGGTCGTTTCATATATAAAATAATTCTGTTTTATAACCTTTTTAAACATCAAAAGCAGCCATTAAATAGATCTTACTAGTATGCATCTTAACAAAGAAATTTACATCATAATGTCTACAGCCTAGTGCAACTTTTTGTCATTGATATTATGAAGACTGTAGCCTAACTTATGTTTTATCTCTCACTCCAAATTTCTGAGTAATATGCATGAGGGGGTGTGAGAAATTGATTGATCGAGAGAGAGAGAGAGAGAGAGAGAGAGAGAGAGAGAGAGAGAGAGAGAGAGAGAGAGAGAGAGAGAGAGAGAGAGAGAAATAACTAAGGGAAAGCAGAATGGATTGTAATGAAACTGTGTACAATGTGAAAATCATTTATAAAATTGGGATTATTAGTATTTGTATCGTTTTCTTCAAGGTCGCTAGTGATTAATTAGTGGGAATTCTTAATAATAATAATAATAATAATAATAATAATAATAATAATAATAATAATAATAACAATGATAATGAGGACTTTGTATAGGACTTTGTATAATGAGGACTTTGTATAATGAAGACCTTGTATAATGAGGACTTTGTATAGCGCATAATCTTTAGAAGCTCTAAGAGCTTTACAACATTATACAGTATCGAAAGGATTCTCTTCTCAGTGTAGGGTATAAAGCAGCGGGGAGTCGTGCTCTGGTCGTGATATATATATATATATATATATATATATATATATATATATATATATATATATATATATATATATATATATATATATATATATATATATACATATAACATGACTTGTACAGTTTTAATATATAGCAGTTTTTTATACCAACAGTTATGGTATATTAGATCAGTTATGGTATATTAGATCGTAATCGTCCTGTTAATATGCACATGTATATAAACAGTGCTTCAGCGATTGAATCAGTTAGCATTTGACACAATATGCCATGATATATCAAAATATTGTAATTCATTTTATATATTCGTTTTATGCTCTCAAAGGAACTAAAATAATTTTTAAATTCAACAGCAACATGCTCAGATTAAGCGAAACGTTTTTAAGTTTTAAAAAGTATTTATACAAGCTACTTCGGTATAATGAATACTTCGGTATAATGAATACTTCGGTATAATGAATACTTCGGTATAATGAAGAGAAGTTATATACGGATAATAAATAAATCGGATTGTCAAAATTAAGTGATGGTTTCAGAAATGTGAGTTTGCACACTACTTAAATTTTATATGAAACAGGCATTGATAAGAAATAATTTCTTGATAATGTCTTGACAGAAGTTTATTTCCCTGTGATTTCATATTTCGATAGAATAGTGATATCACATAAAAGCAAGGTATATCTTGAATAATTAAATAGAAGCCATGTTAGATGCTTATTTACCGCCAAACGCAATCAACACAAAAACATAATAAGATGTCATATTTGCCCCATAACATTTTTTTTTAATGTTGCACAGTGAGAGATAAACCATATCGAATGTGTGAATAATTGCAGTGACATAATGTGAGAAATAGATCAAATGTATTTTATTCATATGAATCATAACTGGCAAACAACCAGTTCAGGTCGGAAAGTACCATAACACCTTTCAGACCTGTTGTAATTATTCAATAGTTCCTACATCAGTACATTGCTTTGTATATACCGCCCTTTTGCACCACATGTTTAATTAAGTTAATTATTTTACCCATTGCATTTTTTACTCTTTCTGTATTTTACTTAAATTCTTATAATCAATATTTAGGAGGTAGATGGGCCTTCAGTTTTTAAGGTCTTCTCAAACTCCCTTCCCTTTGTAAATTAACGTAATAATCCCTTCCCTCGTCGTTTTTGTCATTATATCATTTCGCAATATGCATACAAGAATGGGCGACAGATCATCTTGGAATGTTTGGTAGAAATATGCATACAAGAATGGGCGACATATCATCTTGGAATGTTTGGTAGAGATATGCATACAGGAATGGGCGACAGATCATCTTGGAATGTTTGGTAGAAATATGTATACAAGAATGGGCGACATATCATCTTGGAATATTTGGAAGAATTCCGTGGTGTGTCCATTTGCATTTATTTTTAAAAGTGATGCTGTCCAAAATCATATGAAAAAATAAGTTTATTTATATGCTCGCCGATGGAAGTACAGATTCAACAGTCAGTAAAAAGTTGATAGTTTACACCATTTTTGTGTGTGATTGACAGATTTGTGTGTGATTCACAGATCAAAATACATTTCATGAACATTGAGAAACTTTTTGCAGAGGATGCAAATGGAATGTATTGTGGGATTGATTTTACTCTGCAATATTGTGCAAATCTAGTTATTTCGAAACCATTTTCTACCCGACCGATTTTGGAGCAAACTCAATTTTCTCAAGGGCAAGTTTAATTATCCAGTCAGTATGACAGTCTGTTTATATTTACTGGAAGCAGTTGATATATGTTTTAATTGTTTCGTTATATATGACATAATACAGGTGTTGGGTAGAAATATCAAGATTCAACCCTATCCCCATAGATAAGGAGATGAATGCATCGGACGAACAATAGATAGATAGATAGATAGATAGATAGATAGATAGATAGATAGATAGATAGATAGATAGATAGATAGATAGATAGATGGACTGTAAGCCGTATCGTATTGCAACCTATTAAGCAAGAGTGCTAGAGGAAAACCTTAAAACCATCAAGAATAGAAAACTCATATAAGGGCAAATGTACAATATAGATTCGTTATAAATTGACAAGAAATCCCTGTAATGTCAATTTACTGACACTCAAACATGAAGATAATTTCATCACATTTTTAAGATACACTGAACATACTGAATTCGTTATATTATCTCCCTTTATAATGAAATCTCATTAACAGCATGCTCTTACGGCTGTCAACACAGTATAACATAAACTATATCTAATGAGTGTTTTGGGCGGACTGCGTGTCTACACGTGTTTCCGCTTAACATTGCGTACGTGTCACACATTATAGGGTTAATTTGACGTCCCATTGTTTTAGAAGTCTTTTGCTGCCATGACCAATGATAACAATTCGTTGCTGACTCGAGCCTCCATGGATAGACAGGTACACTTAAAAAAAAAAACTAATGAACATTTTATACAGATGGCGCGGTCAAGTTTAAATGAAGATGTATAACACAATAATAGTAGATATGCATTACTGATTTGGGATTGTTAACCCTTCTTTAACTTTAAATGAACATATTTCTAATAAAGTCTTAATTTGCATCTTTCTTGTACCATAATGTCTACCACATATCACGATGCCAACGAAAGAGCTGCGACCATTTTTTACTAAATTTCTTTCTACCTTCAATTTGTTTTTCATTTTTAAGTTCTCAGCATCGTATCATGTTTCTACTGCAAGTTTAAAAGAAATCAATCTTTAAAATATAACTTTGAAAATGACCAAAACCAACAAAGTATTTCACGCTTTTCCCATAAAGTATTCCAACCTTTTGAATTCTTGGTGTAAGAGTCTTTTGAATTGGGATATTTATATATAATGTTGAAACCTTCAAGAAACCAGAAACCATTTGAAAATTACCTCTCTGATTTCTCTTGTTACAGTTTTCACGATATTTCCAGAAAATACGTGTGATCAAATCACCGGATCTAAAGGTGAATATAAGGGGAATATAACTCGCTTTATTTTAACATTTTATAATTTCAGTGTTCACCTTTATTTTATACGGAAACTTTGTTTTTTGTTTTTTGTTTGATTAGGATTTTTAACAAAGCTTTAACAATTTTTCAGACATGTAGCATGATGTCATACCCAGTACCATCCTGACACCAGGCCGACCAATCCTAACACTAACATCTTAATGCTGAGCGTCAAGCGAGGCAGCTGTTAGTACCATTTTTGTAAGTCTTTGGTATGACTCGGCAAGGGATCGAACCTACGACCTCTTGCCTCCGCGGCAGACGCTCTAACCACTAGGATACCGAAGCGGTTTATACGGAAACAATTACTTGAATATCTGCCATAAGAAAAGGTTATAATCAGTTTAGTAAAATAGCATTATTTTAAATGAAATATTAATATCAATTTAAAGTTTATAATGGCCATATATTAGTTTAATTTGCTTTAGGTTTTTATTTACATCAGTTTATACAGATTGTTAACAGATTGTTAACATATGCCAGACATCCAACAATTCATTTAAAACGATTTTATAAACTAAACTATCTATTAGATTTTACATCTCTCAAGAAAGAAAAATCCGCCACTTCAAAGTAGATGAAATAGATAATTACCGTTTTAAATATTGACAACGCCTTGAAGATTGGAATCGTGTTTTCTCTTTCCGTATGAAACTGACAACAAACAGATGTTAACAATAAACATAACGACATTCGTACAGAGCATGGCCCGTTTGATCCAAGGAGATAATTTCCTCAGACATGCCTACTTGAATAAAATAACAAGGTTGGAATCAAGGAAATGTCTGATGAATTCGATCAATGGGAGCCTTTCCCAAAAAAGAGAAGGAAAACAACGGCTATTAAAGTAACAAAGAGTTGAAATACGATGAGACTTCTCTACATCGCATTGATTAAAATATTATCATTTTCTACCCTTTACACGAACCATTTTCATTCGAATCTGTGATAATCCGATTATCTTTCAAATGTTGCTATATATAAATATATTGATAATTCTAGTCTTATTTACAGACGTTGCTAAGCTGAACTCATCATTTTTGAATTTGTGCATTCAAGTATACACTCTTAATTAGAACGTTTATTATGACTAAGTAATAAGCACAGAGCTCTTATACGCCATCAAAACAGCACATTAAAAGATATGCGACGAATGTATTAAATGCACACTTTACAGAAGTATCACTCTTATCAGATATCCTTATTTCCAAAGTTTCGATGCATTCTGGTCAATTCGCCTAAACCAATTCATAACTTTCTATACCCTCTGTTGGATTTCAAATCATGAAGTCTATCTTTGATTACGTTCCTGTCGGATAATTACATTAACAATCCATCGATAAAGTCAATTCATCATCATCATCATCATCATCATCATCATCATCATTATGATGATAAAACTGAGGCTATTCTGATCACAACACAAAGACTTTCTCATTCAACTCCTTTACCTCAGAGAATAAATATCAGCAACACCAACATTAAATTCTCACAGTCAGTACGGAACCTAGGCGTTACTCTAGACAGTACTCTCACATTGCACCACATGTCATGAACATATGCAAGGCTGCATATCTTGAATTGAGACGCATCAGTTCCATTCGTAAATATCTTTCAGCTGATGCCACTAAAACACTTGTGTTTTCATTAGTACATTCAAGACTGGACTATTGTAACTCAATTCTGTCTGGTTCGTCACAATATTTACTCCAGAAACTTCAAAACGTTCAAAACACAGCTACACGGATCATCTTTAGAGTACCACGATCAGAGCAATCCTCACCACTGCTCTATACCCTACTCTGGCTAGCAGTTTGATACAGAATCAAGCACAAAATTTGTTCTCTGTGCTATGTTTCAATGACAGACTCCAGTCCAACATACCTATCCAACCTCACCCATGTGTATACACCAGCTAGATCCTTACGCTCTTCTTCTGATAATCGTATACTCATTGTTCCCATGGTGTGAAAACAAAGTCATATGGACAACGTCATATGAATGAATTGCCCATTGAAATTAGACACAAAGACACAGTGGTCCCTTTTAAGAGTGCTCTTAAGACTCACCTGTTTCGACTGCAGGGACAAACTTAGCGACCTAATCATGTTTTGTATCTTATATGTTTTCAGTATGTTTTTATGTTTTCCAATTTCATTGTTTTTGTCATTTGTTGTTCTCTAGTGTAGTCATATCATTATTGATGGTGTAAAGCGCTTAGAGCTTCGAAAGATTAGGCGCTATACAAAGTCCTTATTATTATTATTATTATTATTATTATTATTATTATTATTATTATTATTATTAAATCTGTACGTGTGCATATGTGTGTTATTTTAACCATGGTTCCGACGGAATCAATTGGGAAAGAGGCTTTTCTGATGATGTTCGGTAACTCACGAAAATGATTACGATCGGACATCTATTATATCAGTTATGGTAACTATTTTTAAAATCATTTTATTGCTATTTCTGTTAAACAAATGCTTGTAGCGACCTTTTTGCTTTGCTAAAATACGTTTAATGATAATGCAGTTGACCTAAACGATAATGTTGCTGAACATTCCTCCAACATGGTAACAAAGTTCCAATAATTTAATTGTTTACCCTCTTGTAGGAAATGCCTTAATTACGTATTGTCTCTCATTCTTTTTCCCTGAATAAGTAGTCGTGCCAACATTTGCATTTAATAGTTTCTCTTGCAATGTGTACATGTTTATTGTATTAAAAGCTATTAAAATGTCTGCTGAGACCACCTTCTTGAAAATCTTTACTGGTTACTTCTCCGGAACGGAAGGTCTTATCGACATTGGTTTTCAATATATCACAATAGAATAAGTTGCTGGTTCTGAATTAAAATGGTCCTCGTCTCACTTATAGTATGGTAACCATAACACGGTACCTTGGTGTCTATAACATCGTACCTCAGTGACACTGATGGATACAGTATTCCTTTAGTACAACTGTTAACATACATACATACATACATACATACATACATACATACATACATACATACATACATACATACATACATTGACCTTGCGCTCAGATCAATTGTAGTTGCTAGCCTTAGAGTACTACAATGAGCTGATAGACTTAGTGGCTTATTTGTGTGTGTGTGTGTGTGTGTGTGTGTGTGTGTGTGTATGTGTATGTGTGTGTGTATGTGTATGTGTGCCTGTACATTATTCTATCCATACGTTGTATGCTGATGCATTATCATAGACCAGTTGGCAGTGATTCAAAGGTCAAATGTTTTGACCCCTGTTTTTACCTATTCAAGCATTTTTAAGTCGCAATTTGCAAATATTTATGAGGGCTACTTTCAATGTTGTCATTTTCATATCAATATTAATTGTTGCAAGTTGAGCCAAACAAACCACGTGAGTGAATATCGAAAACGTGTTAAACAGCATCAATAAGCTTCAATGTATGTTATCAAGTTCAAAGTAAAAGACTCTGAGAAAAAAGCTGCGGCTATCTTGTGAACACGTTAAATCAAGCATAACAATAAAGTCTTATTACAAATTATTTCGGCGGCTCGATTTTCTCTCAAATATCTGAGATTGTTTCAAAACTCAGCAACTAAAACGAATATAAACGCTATATAAACGGATTTATCTTGGGCTCGAGGAAATTGTTAATAAGCAGTAAAACGTCACTCCATTTAGTATTGCAATTACAAATGGAGACTGCTTAAATCCGAGCAAACATAAAAAGGGAAAAGAATACATAGCCAATTCTATGATTATCATATACAGACTTTTGTATCTGTTTGGGATTTGTGCTGTGCTGTAAATTGTTTTCAAACGTCTATCAAATTCTCTCAGCTATTACAATCCCCGTAACAGTTATATGTAAGAAAACATGGCAAATGTAACGATGCTGTAATAAATCTATCTAAACTCCACGAGATTTAATGCACATCAATCAGACGCTCGCTGTTAGTACACAATAATTTAACTTGTGGGCATAATAAAATGCTAATAAATGTAAAGAACTGAGACATATTGTCAGCCAACTAGTGTATGAATGTTGAGAGGAAAATGTACTGAGGAACAGGATATATGATTCTTACTGCAGTCTTTACCACTCAGCGACCGGCCTTGATTTAATATGTGCGTTGAGATCTAGATCAAGGTCAAAGTTGTACATAAATACACTTCTTTTGAAAAGAAGAAATGATACTTGAGGGAAATTATTTTAGTTTTTAGTGTCAAATAAAGTAATCAGCGTCCATTCCTAGGTACATCTGGAAACTCAAATATCGATCAAGGAAATTAAAATTTGAAGTTCATAACCGTCGTACTTTATATTTATATATATTTCCCAGTTCCTGTCCCTTACTGTGCTTTTAGCTCTACTACGAAAATATATTTTTAATAAAAGTGAATACAATGCTATAATTGAGCTAATTAGTTGCATATTAATGTTATTGTTGTTTGTCTCAAAAGACGTGTGCATTTACGTAATCACAAACAAATGTACACCTTATACTTGTACACCTTATATTTGTACACCTTATATTTGTACACCTTATACTTGTACACCTTATATTTGTACACCTTATACTTGAACACCTTATACTTGTACACCAGAGGTTGAAATCTAGCTAGTCATACAAACTTTTTTATTATAATGATCTAAAATGTTTTTAATCTTTCTTTTATAGTTATATATTTCGTGATATTAGTTCGCGATTTCGCTTGCATTTTTATTTTTATTTTAGTGCATTATATAATAGCCAAGACGATGTTGTTCCTACATCACGCTGACGTGATATATTTCACAGCTGTTCCTAGTGTTAAAGTATCAAGGTGTAGCGAATTACGTCATATGTAAAACGGACATTGTTTCATCACATTGAGTATCGCGGTTCACGTTGAATGAATAAAGGTGACATTGAACTTGGAATACGATACAGTATATGCTTTCGCGTCTAATTATCTCAAAACTTAATCTGGATCCGTGGATATTAATATCTGATATATCTTCATCTGGATCTTTGGATATTAATCTATGACATCTAAATCTTGATCCGTGAATGTTAATCTTCGATATCTTAATTTGGATCCATTTTTATCCCCGTAAGTTAAAAATGTTTCATTATAATTGTACTTGTATGCGAGTCTCTCTATCTAGGGCACTGTCTTTGCATCATAGACTCTCGTCGTCTTCGCCAAAACCTTTAGGGACATGTCATGTTATGTCTGTGCTACATCATATATTGTTACCTGTTACGGTTAGATTTAATGCAAGTCTGGTTTTACGAATAACATTTCCTTTTTTAATGTCTATTTATTGTATGAGAGGACCTGTTGACATCTATTTGGAGGTATCGTTTTTATGTGATGGTGGTGATTGGGCTAGCTTTTTACACCTAATGTGAATGGAATTTTCTACTCGTAGCCGTCCACTGGCCTGTCTTCTTTCGTGGGCGATCAAAGATCGAAATATGTGTGTGAAATACTTTAGATAAGGACCAAAAGCGTTCTTAGATGAAAAGCGTTCTTAGATGAAAAACGTTCTTAGATGCAGTTTATGACTTTCTCAAAAGGAATCTAGTAACAGTTGGTCACTTGCTACGACAAGGATACTCATAAAGAGTAACACAAACAATAGCTATGGTAATCATGGCGGTGTTTGTGTTGTATGTGTTGTATGTGTGTATGTGTTGTATGTGTGTATCATTTGCAAATATTAGAGTGACCGTTTTTACCACTTCAGGAGAGAATAAACATTTGATTACTCTCTTAAGCAATTTGGTAGCTCAAACAATTGAATGGAAGCAACTGCAAAGATTTTTGCCAAATGTTGTGGTTTTAAGTTTTGTGATATATAAAGCAATAAAACATCTAAAATTGCATTCTTTATGTAAAGTCATCAAGGCATGTGTGACCACACTAATTCTAAAATGTGTAAGTGCCATAAGCCTGAACCTGATGTCTGCGCTCCTTCAGGTTGGCGTTTGTGCCGTAAGAAAAAGTTAATGATAGCAGCTTATCAGTGTTAGCACCATTTATCCTTAACGCCTTGAATTTTGTATGACTCGATTTGGAACAAGCATTCTATGTTTACAACACTGACGGCAAACATTCTATGTTTACGACACTGACACAAAATCCCGCATCGGAATGTACGATACATCAATAATTCACAAAATCCCGCATCGGAATGTACGATTAAAGTTGTATGATCTCTGAAAAATGTTGAGTGAAGCGGCTTATTCGAATAAATCTTTAACCTTCAGCAGCAGAGAGGGTGAACCGGACAACTTTTTTTTGTTTTTATTTTTGATTATACCCCCTCCAAAATAACACTAGATCCTTCTCGCGAAAAAATAAGTCTCTGACCCTTGTCTGAAAACATTCGCGAATCATAAACTGTCGCAACGTCGTTGTCACTCACCAGAACTTTCAGTTCTGGGTTAACCGAATATTTGATCCAGTCCGATACGATATCGTGTTCGAGGGTCATGTAAATTTATTGTTACAAATCCGTGTGGGGCAGACTGAGCATGACTAAAGAAATTTCTAAATTGATTGAAGTCCATATCGGAGCACCATGTCTGCCAAATATTTCGTAGCGTATGTGTATCAACGCCGTTGAATACAGCAAGCATATTACAGTTATCTCTAATCACTTTTGGAATCTGAGTGTATCGTTGAGTGACATAAATCACATCAGTGTTTTTATGCCTGCCTCTGGAAAATATTCTAGCAGGATTTTTTTGATTATCTAACATGACATCGTCGTATACAACTAAATTGTTGATACTTCCATCGAGGTCATTCACGGATGGCGCCTCGTCAATATCGGTTATAAATTCAATAACATCCTCGCCGGCAATCTCTGAAGCGTTTTCATTAAAATCTTTTAGCACTTCATAGCATCGTTGATCATCTACGCTAGGGACAATTAAATACAACTTATCCCACTTCATCCATCTCATTATTAAATTGAGCAACAATTGCGTTTTACCGGATCCAGATGGCCCGATTATAATTGCGCGGATAGAGTTTGGTAGCGCTGCATGATGCTTCACTGGTTCTCTTGTTTTAGTCGCTGAAAAATCAATTATATTCATGCCGTTATATATAAATTATGGATCTATATTGTGTGAAGTGTAAAAAACGTACTGGCACAGATGACTTGACGACGATTACAACTAAAAATAACCGATCAGCGCTTTCTGGTAAATGCGTACAATGTAGTACAAAGAAATTTAGATTTGTTTCTAAACCCAAGGAACTCAAGGAACCTTTAAAAAAAAACGAGGAGGTGATATCGCAGCCAAGCTAACTAAACTCCCTGGAACCCCATGGGCAAAATACCCTGGAGAAAAGCACCTTCCAGGATATAGCTACTGTGGACCGGGAACAAGACTTGATATCAGACTCAATGATCAAAATCAGCCCCGACCCGGTGAGGAACCAATAAACGCTATTGATAAGGCCTGTCACCTTCATGATGTATCTTATAAAAGCAGTAATCTGCAGCACAGGCATCTAGCAGATGTGAAATTAATTCATGCGTTAAATGCTATTTCTAATAAATCTTTCAAAGAAAAATTGGCTTCCTTTTTGATAAAATCGGCTATGAAAAGTAAATTGATGTTAGGTGCTGGTAATTAATAACAACATGGAATCTATTTATTATTCCCCAAGAGGATACTGGAGGGGTAAATCAGCAATCCATAAACTCGCTAGCGCTGCGAAAGTGAAAAAAACCACTGCGGCTCATTGGTTATCCAAACAGGCACTATGGCAAATTTATCTACCACCGCCTAAACAAATTCAATTCTCGCATTTTGATGTGACAGTTCCTAATGAAGTTCATCAGGCTGATCTATTATTTCTGCCACATGATCGTGGTTACAAATACGCATTAACCGTAGTTGATATTGCAAGTCGATACAAAGAAGCAGAACCGTTAAAAACAAAATCAGCCACTGAAGTGGCTTCTGCATTTGAAAGGATTTATCGAAGGAGTCCTCTGCACTGGCAAAATCTATTACAAATTGATCCTGGCAAGGAATTTCAGGGTGCAGTGTTATCAATAATGAAAAATCATAAAGTCACTATCAGACGAGGACATACTGCGCTACATCGTGATCAGGCAATTGTAGAACGGTTTAATAAAACCCTTGCTGAGCGGTTATTTGGATATCAATACGCAAAAGAATTCATTCAAGAAAAAAGATCCCGTGAATGGGTTAAAAGGTTACCAGCTGTGATTACTGCACTGAATAACGAGATTATTAGAACCATCAACATGAAACCTATCAATGCGATTAAAAAGAAGTCAATACCTGAAATGGAAATTCAAAAAGATTTTAGCGTTTCCCAACCAATTCTTGGTAGTAATGTCATTGTGAGGTACTTATACGAACCAGGAGAGCTTCAGGGTGGCACAAAAAGGGCTACTGATCCTATTTGGAGTGTTACTGCACACAAGATATCTAGTATAACACGATCTACGGGTAGACCTCCAATCTATAAACTGGATTCAACTGCCCCTCAACGGGGTTTTACTAGACAACAATTACAAGTGATACCTGAGGATACTCAAGTACCACCCCATGGGCTTAACTAGCACCCTTGCGTCTATTGCACTCAAGACAAGTCAACATCACATTATTTCTGACATGACCGAGATTGTTATTTTTTCTGTCAACGGTGAATTGGCGAGGATCCTTATCCGAATACTGCCAACGCATTATACAATTGCAACTTGCGCAGTGATTATTCTGTTGTTGCTTCAGAGTAATTATTAATTCAGCATCAATATCAAATTCTCGTTGTTTTTTTTTTGTCTTGTTGTTTGTAACCGGAGAGTTTTTTATCAATAATATCATTATCATCGCCAATGATTTCATCATCGCCACCAATGATTTCATCATCTCCACTGGCTTCGCCAACGACAATTCTTCGAAGTTGATTTATTTTTCGTACTCTAGACACTGCGAGATAGACTAAATTCGACCATTCTATGCGATTATCTACCATCCAAACAGTTGTATCCGATATAGTCAATCCCTGTGAAGAGTGTATTGTTGCTGCATAACCTAGCGTCCATGGGGATTTATTAGCACGCAATGCATCTTCAACGACATTGATATCAACCAGCACAATATCATTTAATACGAGAATCTTCTTTTCACGCCCTGACTCTGTCAGGCCTGGAATATCAACTTCGATGTTCTGTTTTCGTGTATCCGATGGCCTATAACAGAGGGGCACTGGAAGCGTTGCAAATTTTTGTTTATGCCATTCAAATAACTTCATCTGAAGTGTGTCCCTGATTATTTTTCTACTTGCAATGATTAAATCATTTGGTCTCCACGCTTCCCAAAACTCATTCATGGGAGTTTCCGAAATTATTTCACGGGCTATTTCACACTGGATTCTATCCGGTTGTAATCTAATTAATTTCTTAAACTCTTTTAATTCATTATCAAGTGATCTATGATCAGTATCAATTTCTTCATAATAGTCTACAAAACCCTTTAGCCATTCATGGGGGGATGCACCGACAAATGGTGGTTGTTGGCCGTGATCCCCGCACATGACGACTTTTGTATTCTTCAATAACAACCACTCAAGAAATATTTTTAAGACATCTTCGGACACTGTGTCTATTTCATCCCAAATGATAATTTCAGGAATAAATTTCTCTCCCATGCGCTCAGGAGTCCATTTATCTCCCTTCCATCTAAAGAAACTATGATAAGTGCAGGCATTTACCCCTCGTTGTTTCATCTCTCTGGCGAGTCTGTGAGTCGGTGTTAGCACAATCATGTTAGAAACGCTAGCGTTTCCACGACGGAATAACTCAATTACCCGGGTTGTTTTTCCTGACCCACCACAGCCGTTTAAATAAACTGTTTTATATCTACAGATTGGATCAGAAATCGGTGGTGCACTAGAAAATTCTGAACACTGATTGCTTTCTAAGTAATTATTTTCAATGGTAACATCTGCTGATGGAATATAATCATGAAGCATTTCCTTCTTAATTCTCCATGACCCCCAATTCTCGTTGCCAGTAGCCTTAAAATCAGCCATTTTGCTATTTATGTAAAATGAGTCAGTAGCAACTCTAACTGCGGTGGTAGGAAATCTATTGATCATTGAAAACAGATTGATAGAAGCATAACCAAGCATAGAAGCTCTCAAATATGTGTACTGCGGATGGTATCCATCAGTGTAAGTAACAATTGTACCCAATTTGGTTCCATCGGACATAAATGCGTCCTTACGATTGACATATAGGCCCCTATTCGTTAAATCCGTGATTACAAAATCGTATTCAGCATTGTCTATAATCAATCGTGAAGAATATCTCGTATTATCATCTTTGCCACCTTGGGTAAATTTACCGATTATTCTTCGTCCAAGGTCTTTTGCTTCATTGTTTCTGATTTCAAATAACTGTCTGGACCAATACATGATTTGTTGTTCATTAAAATCAGGAAAAAGTTTTCGCTCTTCGCTAATTATTTTTTCTAGATCAGGTTGTGGTAACCAGACTGATTTCTGTGCTCGATAGGATATAATTGCTTCACTGACAATTAATGATTTTAACATCTTACAATCAAGCATATACCGTAATAACACTATTGGCATCCAGTGTTTTTCAGACATGTGTTTACCAATCCAAAGATAACTACACGGATGAAGTCCTTCAGCCATTTCAAATGATACTACACAAGCGAATCCGGTTAAATCGAAATGTGGCAGTGGTCCATTAATAGCAACACGGGTCATTTCGTGTGTAGGGTGTCCAAATCGTTTGAAATATTTCTCACACTCTCCATACCCAAGAAAACTTCCTGGATAACATGCAATCATATCAACTGAAATAACGGTATCAGCGGTGTATTTTGTGTTCCATAATCCTCCATGGCTGTATTCAAGACAGGACAATTTGACATCTGATAAGAACTCACTTCGGGTTGGTTTCCACGCGTTTTTCTTTCTAGCAAAATGTGCTGCAACTGATGGTACTGTAAAACAGTTTGCTAATAATTGATCGTTGTCTTCCCCCAGAGAACTCTGGGGAGAAAATTCACTAGCTAGTTGTTTCATTTGATTATGCAGCTCTTCAGTACGGTACAATTCTCCGTTGGGCCTTACAAACTGATCAAATCTACATTCTTCGTCTGAAGTACTATGAAATAGCCACACTGACACAGAATCGTTTTTACCCAAATGGTAAATAGCATCAAATAATTTCTGCTCTGAAAAAAACTCTTCGGTTCCAAACAGAGTTTGGGATAGATATTTTACGGTTCTATCCCGTGGGAATATTGTTACTGCAGATGACCACGCGTGTGCGTTATGATCAATAATTTCAATGGGGGTTCCTTTTTTTGATTGATATTTCGGTTCTTTTAATACTTCACCGGTGATTGTCCTTACCGATATTGGAAATCTCAATGATGTTTCTAATTTGGCTATATCTTGAATTGTTGCCCCATGCTGTTTCACTGTCAGTTCCCACTCGGTTATTTTTTTTCGTCTTAGATCAGTTAGTTTATTTCCCCGGGACGCATTTGTGAAGTGTTCTATTATTCGTGTTGCTACACAATTGAGCCCTGTCGAATATTTCATGGGTGCTAGTTTTGCAATATCAGGTTTGTCATTGAGTGGATATATCCCGTAAACAACTACTGTGACAGGATAAGATCTTTCGTAGTAGGGTTTATCAAGTCCAGTCAAAATTCCTGGTTTTGAATCCTAAGTCACAGTGACAGATTTTTTGTCCTTAAGAATAGGCTCGTATTTGTCCCTAATTATCCATTTTCCATTATCACGGATAAGGAATTTTATTCGAAAAAAATTTCTTTCTTCCCCAAGACGTGAGATTATCACTGCTGCTTTTTCATCATTCATGGTAGCGTCAACAACACCATCAATTCGAAATGTTGACCAACAATGAGCTGCCCCATCACGCTTGAATTCATTAAAACAGTCTCTGATTTTACTAATCAAGGTTCTATCAAGAATTTTATTCTTTGGTGTATCAGAAACTCTATCAAGATTGAATTGAACACTTTTCCAGGGCTTAATTTTCGATAATCTCTCGAACTCCTCCATACTATAATTAAAACAAGCATTTAAATGAAAGATTTAAGTATAATGAATCATTGCAAATGGCTTATGATTGGATCAGTGACACCGTGTAACAAATCATGCAGAAATGAATTCTGTTGGTATCATATGCAAAGCTTTCGTCGTGGAAGCCTTGGTCCGTTACCCTGTATTCGATGTGGGGTTGGGGTTAGGGGAAGGTCGCAATTATGTGTTATGTGTGGCGGCAAACGATACAGGGAACTAAAACGCTATTATGATAAAAGAATAAAAAATACTGTCATTGACCCCAACGATGACAAAATAATAAAGACTGCTTATAATTAAACCAAACAATGAATTAGAAAAATAGTGTTATTATACAAATGAACCAAGAATTCAGACCTCACCCCCCGTGCTTGTTAATTATGAAGCATCCCGTGATGGTACTATCAGAAAATTCGATTTTCGTATGTCTATAACACCAAGGGAGACAACTCTTAAATATAACCAATGGATATAACCAAGGGAGTTATCATTGTGATTTAGCGACTGGGTATTGTTTTATATGAAAAGAAAATATTTCTTTTTTTTTTTAGTGTTTAAGTCAAATATTCTGTCTCACGTGCGATTAATGCGTATTTCATAAACATAGGATGTGATCCGGAGATGCAGGCGTTACAGGATAACACACGTGTATACTTTCTCCCTTAGATTGTGTTAACTTGTTTAATGGGTATTGTGATTCAGCGGCTGGGCATTGTTTTGTAAGAAAAGAAATGTTTTCAAACAATTATATTCTTTGTTCTAGTGTTTAATGCAAATATTCTGTCTCATTTAAATACTGTGAAACACCATTAATAAGTAATTCAAGAAAATAAAATAGCATACCTTGCGGATTGCTGTATTAATTCCCTTTATATACCATATGAATAGTTACAACATATATCATTCAGGCGGTGAACACGGAGCAGGCAGGACCGGGACGGCAGGACTACCTGGTGTAAATGCGTGAACGCATAATAGCATGGATAAAGCTACCAATTAGGAGTGATAACAGAGAAACACCCATATGAGTAGTAGAAGCGGTAGTGTAGAGTAAAGCTCCACTACCAATTAGTCTTCAAATATCCAGCCACTAGAAGATATAATGCTGTATAATCGATACGTTGCTGACCTAGAAATGCCTTTTCATGGAAAACCAAGATGGCTGCCAAAGCACGTGGAGGGGACCCATGCGAAGTCGAAAACGTTTCCACAACCAAGAGGACAGCAAAGTAGAAGATACAACAATGGCAGGGATAGGAGGTCACATGAGAAACTCTGTGACCACCACCTACTACACCCGAAGAAGTGCCTGCGGAGCAAGATGTGACTTCACATTGCCATTTCACTTGCCTGAATAATAGGGGACGCATTTGGTTACGAGTACCCCTCTTTGAATAACTATTCCGTGGCCCTAAAAAGCTAATATGACTTATTTTTGGTACCTCCAGCAAAATTCATAACTAAAAACAAACTACCATTGACTACACTACTATATGTTGTTTAGACATTTTAATTTTCTAAATTGTTAGGGACTTAATTTATGTACACTTATGTACTAGATTTTTAGAACAATAGGATGTTAAATAACAATTCTTCAACTTTAATATTTGAATAATTGCACAGGTGGCTAACACATTATTGGAATTTAGGTCTGTCCATTAGTAAAACTGGACTAAATTTGAAATAAGTAGGGCTCTATCGTTTCAGGTGTATGCTGCGTTCGTTGCCTTGCTGTCTGTCTCTTTGCGTGGCCTGTGTGTGCTGCTGTGTCGCCCGCGCCTCCTGGACCTGGACCCTTTCCACCTTTGCCGATTCCGCTCACCAAAATTACTAGCGAAATGAGGAAACATTTCCCCTCGCTACCTTACTTACAGCTCGATTGGATGATAGGGGTGGGTGTGTGTGGGTACTATTCCTACCCACCCCCAATATAGGCTTTCATTTCCCCTGATAGTTACTTTTTAGTAATTCAGGGGAACGCCTTAAATGATAGTGCAATTAAGCACTTCTAAGGGAGGGAGTAACATCCCCTCCCACCTAAATGGCTACCGATATGGTAGTATAAAAGTTGCCCATATGCCCCTAGAGGGCGGTGGCAACTCAAAAACACCCAGTTCAGTCAGTAAAACATATATACGTTAAAAAACGTTATTCTTTATAGACGTGAACAGTGGTCTAACGGTATCGTAAACCCAGACAGTTATTCTTCACATGTTCGCGCCCCATAGCAGACACATTGTCTGATGGTGAAACGGTGGATGTTTTTTTTTCTATTTAATTGAGGGGGGGAGGGCAACCCCTCTGTGTGCATTCACATAACATGCAAACCCATGCTATCAAATTTACGGTAGCGGTGGGTTGTCGGTTTTTGACAACTTACGCAACCATGAATTTGATTTCATGGGTTGCATTGTTGAATGTAAACACATAAATGCCCTAAAATAAATAACATCCATGGATGTAATTAGCTCTCCGTCACATTTGGGTAGCCCCGTATGGTGTTCAAAATGAATTACCGGCCAAAAAAAGGTTTGGATGCACATTGGGTAACCCCAGAATGAATTATAGGCTAATATAAACGGTCATAGGGTCATATCTCAAAGAGCAAAAACAAAAAAAAACATTCTGATATAAAACAGAAACAGAAAAATGCTCTAACAAAGGACCCTATGAAAGACAAAAATGCCTAATAAGGGACCCAATGAATGCAAATAGAACCAAAACGGCCTATATCAAGGGGGCCAAATGACTGATAATCGCTCATCATGGTTGATATTTATTTTTGTCTGCATTTATATTTATATATACAGAATTAATTTTAAAAAATATATTTATATATACAGAATTAATTTTAAAAAATATATTTATATATACAGAATTAATTTTAAAAAATATATTTATATATACAGAATTAATTTTAAAAAATATATTTATATATACAGAATTAATTTTAAAAAATATATTTATATATACAGAATTAATTTTAAAAAATATATTTATATATACAGAATTAATTTTAAAAAATATATTTATATATACAGAATTAATTTTAAAAAATATATTTATATATACAGACTGAATTTTTAAAAAATATATTTATATATACAGACTGAATTTTTATAAAAGATATTTATATATACAGACTGAATTTTATAAAGATATTTATATATACAGACTGAATTTTTAAAAAAGATATTTATATATACAGACTGAATTTTATAAAGATATTTATATATACAGACTGAATTTTTAAAAAAGATATTTATATATACAGACTGAATTTTTAAAAAAGATATTTATATATACAGACTGAATTTTTAAAAAAGATATTTATATATACAGACTGAATTTTTAAAAAAGATATTTATATATACAGAATTAATTTTAAAAATATTAACGGCTGATTTATTTTTGAAAAATGAATTAGAAATATGTATTATCATATATGAATTCTGAAATTATGAATAGCATCATAGTTGAAATTGGAAAATTGAAAAATCAGAATATTAAATTGTCAGATGGGTTAAATCCTGATCAAATCAAGTCGGATTTTCAGGATATAGAATACGGAGTTAGCACTAACAAGTATATGTTACCAAAGAAATATGCACTCATCAAAAAAATTCAAAATTCTATTCGAGACTCTCTTGCATTTTCCAGTGAAGTAGATGTGTTTGTTCCGTTATATACTATCGTGGAAGGAATACGAAAAGAATTGGGTAACGAATATGAATTGAAAAAGGAAGTTAATTCTAAAATTAGAAACTTACGAGCGTTAATTCAAGAAAATGAACTATTTTGATTGACCGACCCTCAAAAGATTTTGTCAGACAGTAAAATCTCCTTGAGATTTTCATTTTTTGATTGAATCAGTGAAAATATTTCACACTGCGAAAATAAAATAGAATCCTGACTTTTAAGAACTTTTTCCCATGTAAAATCGACTACTTGACCCTACGAGGTTTTTTGATGAAAATCGATGAAAAATGACCAAACATCACTGAAAACATGCAAAAATTGATGAAAAATGGCTAAAAATCATCAAAAATGAGTTTTAACAGCTTTTCCTTATGGAAAATCCCATGTAAAATCGACTACTTGACTGTAAAATCTCTTTGAGATTTTCAACTGAAAACCACCAAAACTGTCAAAAACAGGCAAAATCAATGGATAAAAAATAAAAATATTTCACAGCAATAAAAAATTGGACCGTTAAGGATGGAATCATCGGTGGGGGAAATTGTTTTGCAATTGAAAAATGGTTTCTGATTTCAAATAATGGTCAATGAAGCATTAACGACCCGATTGGCTCGTGAGCGACTAGATGCAATTAAAAAATTTATACCAATTCGCGACTCTGTCAGGAATAAACTGCAAGAACGACAGAGTCTTCAGACTGATTTTGCTGCAGGATCTGAAGAGTTGTTTAAACCAATAACTACAACAACGAAACAGATAGTGTCAACACTCTCTGAGCAAGGAAAAAAACAAGAAGAGACTTTTCTCCCTGTGTTAGAAAAAATAGCAAAAAGAACTAAACAAACAAAAAAATCATTAAAAACACTTCCAGTGGATATAGTAGCTACTTCACGGCAACAACAAAAAAAAGAGCAAGTACTAGAAGAACTAGGTGCTATTGCAAGAAAACAAGAAGAGGAAGAAGACGTTACTATATCAAAAATGTATTCACCGCAAAGTATATTTACAAACTATTCATACAACATAATTAAAAGTTTTAAAAATGACAATAATTTAATTAAATTTACCGTGTGGAATTTTCCACTCGATCAAAGAGAAATAGCTGTAAACAAAGAGTATAAAGAGTATATAAAAAACGACGAGAATTGGATAAAAAAAATATACTTGGCAAACCGTGGTAGATTTAAAATCACAGAAGGTAACCGCAATGATTTTGAGAGTTTTAAAGACAAAGTATTGAGTAGAATAAATCAAATGAATATAGTAGTTAAAGAGGATGAAGAGGAGTCAACTGAAGATAAGTATTTAGGTAGTGGAATAGTTGAAAACACTAGCGTTACTTGTCCTGGTAACATTCTCAGTGATATATCACGGTTAGAAGTCCTCATCGGAGGGAAACGAGCCGGAAATAACTCACCGGAAATAATTAATGAAGCAGCTGATATCTGTAGACGATTATTTGCCGGTGGTATCATGGACATTAATGTATATCGAAAACTCATTGCTGAGTTAGTTGAAAATCACAAAGATGCCTATGGTTATTACAGCGATTGATCACTAATTAAAAAACTACTAGTTTTATAACAAGATGATTATACACTACAATCATGATAAACCAACCCTCGTCTATGTAGTTAATTCACGGTTTCCAGTTTATAGAGCATACTACGGAGATGGCCTCGGCAAGACCATTTTAGGATTCTTTTCAAGAACGGCCCCAAAAGTGATGCCGTTAGCTAAACAACTAGGAATGAAAGCCATTGATGTTATTCGTGATAAGGGTATTAGTACTGTTGGAGATCTTGCCGGGAAAGCGTTTTCAACTGCGAAGGATAAAATAACATCATTAGTGAGACGAAAAGAGAAACAGGTACCATTGCCATCTACAGCAGAGATGCCTGCGAGTGTCAGTAAAATTATAAATAACGCAGTAGATGAAAAACTAGCGTCGATGGTAAATCAAGAGGACCAAAATAACATGACAGCAAACATGATAGCAGGAAGTGGCTTTAAAAAACCACGGCGAAAACGCTAGCGTTTTTCACGATGAAATGGAAAATCCGATTTAGACTCTGATAAATAGAATAAAATGTTCAAAAGGTCATCTGATCCAGCATTTGATATGGATGCCCCAGTGCGTAAAGATGATTCTGTACGCGATTTTCAATTTTATTCTTATCACGCAGTACAACCAGATCTCCGATCACGAATTGAACTTCAAGTTCATGATACCAGTAAATACTTTTTGCCTTGTGAAGCGTTTATTGAAGTAGAAGGAGAACTTGTAACAAATGATGCTGCACATAATGATCCACCATATGACATTAGCACAACTACCCGAGTTGGTTTTGTTAATAACGGTATCATGGCGTTATTTGAAAGCGCTAGATATCTCATTGATGGAAAAGAAATTGAATCCATTGACCGTGAAGTTGATGTGGCTACAACAATCATAGGGTTAGCAAGATATTCTGATGATTATACAAGATCAGCGGGTCCATCTATGATGTTTGCAAAGGATATTACTGATAACGCTGAACACAACCAGTATTCTAGAGTCAAGGCAACACAAGCCACTGCAGTTAATCCAGCACCAGCCGGATATACAAGACCACCTGGTGATTTTGATGTCATAAATACTATTACTACTTACAATCTAGGATTTGCAACACGTGTATCAACATTACAAGGACAGCGTCGACAATTTTCATGTGCAATTCCACTGCATCATATATTCGGATTCTGTAGAAACGTCCGAAAAGTTATTTATGGAGCTAAACACACAGTAGCGCTTGTACGAAAGGGTACTGATAATGATGCAATATGGCGTGATGCTACTGTTCCTGATGGTAAAGTCGTTTTAACAAAACTATCATTGTGGATGCCAGTGTTAACTCCATCAATCACAGCAGAAGGAAAATTGTTATCATTTATGGACCAAGGAGGAAAGTCGTTATTGAGTTGGTTATCAGTGACTACGGATACTAAACAAGACAATGTTGATGGCACATTCACATGGCACCTGGCATCAAAACAAGGGGTTTCAGCTCCACGTCATATATTTATTGCATTACAGAATAATGCACGAGTTGGTAATCAACAACGAAGTCATATGATATTTGATCAGTTAGGTGTTAATGAAGTCGCGCTGAGAATAAACGGACAGCAGGAACCATCTGAAGATGTGCAACTTGATTACGGTCAGAATCATATTGCACGTGTCTATCATAACCTGTTGTCATTTATGGCACGTGATCAAAATGTGGATACCGGTTTGCAAATATCACAATGGGATTTTAAAAGCCTCTATCCGATTTATTACTTTTCATTGGAACATCTTGATTTGATGAGACAATCTGTCGTTGATATACACTTTAGAGCCCGTGTAACCCGTCCTGGTGGTATTATTAATTATAGAGCGGTTGCTGTCATTCTCAGTGATAAATCAATGCTACTTGAAGGTGTTGGTGGAAGAATGAGAGTGGTAGATGCACCAATGGAAAATATGTAATTGAAAATCCGAAGGATATTTCCATTGAATGGTTTTACGATTTAGAATCAATCAATTATGTATAACATGTCATATAGTGTTATTAGTGTTGCGTTAACTCCTGGTCAAATCAAAAAATTGCAATCAGAATCAGCTAAAAAATGTGGAACCACAATCACGTTGAAACCTAATCAAATGACTGGTGGTGCAAATAAATTATCGCTGACAACTCGTCAAGTGAAACATTTCAATGATGCTTTCAAGGATAAAAAAGGAGTTCAGATCACACTCTCTGCGGCTGCTATCAAAAATATGATAAAAACAGGTGGTATATTTCCGTTGTTTGCTGCAATACCAGCATTGGTTGCGGCAGCAGCCCTAGCAGTAGCAAAAGCGGCCGCATTGGGGGTAGTTGGAGGCTTGGGAACAAAAGCGGTACAGAGCATTGCTGAATCATATGAACCGAAGAAAGGTCAAGGGTATAAAAAAAAGGGAAAGGGTCTAAGACTACCAGGAACCCCGTATTCATGGTACAGCGGAAAGGGTCTAAGACTACCAGGAACCCCGTATTCATGGTACAGCGGAAAGGGTCTAAGACTACCAGGAACCCCGTATTCATGATACAGCGGGAGATCCGTTCACGGATCAGGCCTGAGACTACCAGGAACGGTTTATTAATTGAGGAACCTATGGTTCCCAAATCTTCGATGGTTCCAATGTCCAATTTTGATTTAATGGATGCTGCTAAAAAACTAGTGATTAAAAATTTCAGAGGTGTTTTTATGAAAGATCAATTACCACATCAACCAAACAAAACTGAAACAGGTATTATTAATCTCGATAACAGCACCGGACCTGGAACTCACTGGGTTGCATACGCTATTGATCCACGTGGGATTGTCTATTTTGATTCATATGGATTAGCCCCACCAAAAGAGTTTATGCGTTACATAAAACAATTTCCAATGAAGACTTGGTATTCTACGCTACCAACACAACAAATCAATGACCCACCAATATGCGGCAGTGAAGTATTAAATGTCCTTGACGCTATTTCAGCATCTAGAAAACCACCTCATATTGTCGTTAATGACTACACTAGTAATCGCTTTTTAGAGAATGGTGTATAAAATATCATGATTGATATTTGGGGAAGACCTCTGAAACCCAAACCCGATGACACTGCAACTCCTGATTCTATCAAGGATATAAAAAAAAAAAATTAAAGATGAAATCGCTGAGACGTTGAACTTAACAAGTGTTGACCCCGGGGAAATAGTTGTATTTCAGGACAAACAGGGTAAATTGAAATCTAGTAATATTTCTCTGGATGATATTTTAGTTAAACAACGAAACGCAATCGAGAACACCGTTGCGTTATTTTCCGATCAGGGTAAATTGAAAACCAGTAATATTTCTCTGGATGATATTTTAGTTAAACAACGAAACGCAATCGAGAACACCGTTGCGTTATTTTCCGATCAGGGTAAATTGAAAACCAGTAATATTTCTCTGGATGATATTTTGGTTAAACAACAAAACGCAATCGAGGATACTATCGCGTTATTTTCCGATCAGGGTAAACTCAAACCGGGTGTACTTTTTTCGACGATTACAGATCGATTTAAAACTCTCAACGATTCTGCGTTGGAACTAGAAACACTTCAATCTAAAACCGAAGAACACATAAAACAGTTTACCGCATTTCGTAGAAATATCATTGATAAATTTATTGGAACTACATTCGATAAAATTGAACTAAAACTCCCTGATATTAAAAAATCCATCGATGAGACGAAAAACTTCATCGAAGCCGTCAAAGGTGATCTTTCGAGGATGATAACAGTCATTGAAAAAACAAAAATTCCTCATGCGAAAACCAACAATGTAGTATACACAATCCAACACGGATCATTTGAGTGGACACCTGAAACCAACAAATTAGACATCACTGCAACAGTTAAGGGTATTTATCGATTAACAATAGTGAGAACGACTCAATTTAATATTTCATCGTCCAGTTCATCCGGGGTCAATAATACGATTTCAACGATCATCGACAAGGATACAACTGAACAGTTCACGTTAATAGCTACTGATAAAAATTTGGTTAGGGTTACAACAACGTGGTATGTGGAATTCGTAGCGGATTTAAGTTGAAAATTGTAAAGCAATTTCACTAACGGTTTCAATTGAAAACGCTAGCGTATTTAAAATAAAAAATGATTTCATCATCGCAATATCGCTATGATCAGGTCAGAGAGTATCAAACTAGACTCAAAACCTTGTCTGAGGAGTATGAATTGAAAATTAAAAAATATCGCAGGAGAATTACCGCAATTGATGTTACTGTGTACGCTGTGAGTGGTGTAATCACCGGAGCTGGTATTATACTGTCTTCAGTGACAATGATGGCACCGATAGCTGTTCCAATTTGCATTTCTGCGGCAACAACAATCGCTGGAATAATTTCAATAATCACAAAAAAAATATCCTCATGCAGCCAACGGAAACTACAAGACTACATAATTCAATTTCATGTTGTGTCCACTGCATACTCGCAATTATCCTCATTGATATCGTCATCGCTCGATGATACAATTATATCAGAGAGTGAGTTTTCAGCGATGGTAGATATATATGATTCTGCGATGTCAAAATTAGAAATACATCATGAATATAATAACAATGACAACACAGATGGAATTACTTCAACAAATAGTGGAGAACACAAAACCAGTACAAACAAGCATGATCTCAATAACCTCAACGAATCAAGAATTCAGTGTGAATTTCCCCTCTCCGGTCCCAGTGAAGGAGATAGCGCTAGCAAAATTACGAGTATACCACAGTTGGCCAAATATTAGGTCAAAATCATTTGGTGGTCAACAACCGAATAATTCCCTGGTATTTGCAAATAAGAATAAACCCGACGGTACCCCAGACTGGAACGTTGTTTCCATACCAACCGGATCATACCAAATCGAACAAATCAATAACGAATTCGCGCGTAGAATAAAATCGATTACTGGAAAAGAATCAAAAATAGCTATAACGGTTCATGAGCCAACACTATCATCTGCCATTGAAATAAGCACAGAGGGTTATGTCGTAGATATCTATCAGAGTTCTATTAGAACCGTACTGGGATGGCCTGAAATCCCACCCGGGGGAAAAACCGTTAAATTACCAGAACCACAAAAAACCGATTATATCACAGACAGGATAAAATCTGATAATCCAATAAAAAGCTATAGATATTATGATAAGTCGTATTTTTTCATTAGAGTAGAATATGATGAAAAAATAAAACTTATTCATCATCTTGCTAACCGGGATAAAATCACTGAAAATTTCACAGCTTTCAATAACGATATTTCGTTGTTGTTTATATCCCTTAGATCAGGCACTCTCACCCGAGATGAATTTATCAGTGTCGTAGAAACATGTAACAAAATCATCAATGACATGGAAACATTTCATTCACAAATTATTCAAGAGGTATAAGGTGACAGTAGTCCTAAAACAAGAGATTTATTTGCAATAGACTATAAGATCCGCATAAGAGATATTCAAACATTCAAACTACCAGGATATAATCTCTTAGAACTACAAAAATCTCTCGATGATGCCATCGATGAAGGTTTCAAAAAAATCCATGATACGTGGAAAAAAACACCATCACAACCACAAACAACTATCCTGACCCATAATAATGACCCAGACGGTGGTGGCAGGCATATTGCTCCGTTCAATGTGAATATTTCAACGGTGATTGCGCTCAATTTAGTATGTGATGTGATCGAAGGAAGCTATCAAATTAATCTCGAACGATCAAATCAAGCTCAGCAAGGATATATTTTGTATTCATTTGCACCAACAGCTCCTCCAGGGTTTTTAATTATTGAGTCCCCGGTGAATCCAGTCTATATGCGATGTCATAATAATTCATTAACCAGAATTAATTTCAAACTCACTGACCAGTCTAATAATCTGATTGATTTACAAGAGGAGGTTTTACAAATTAGTCTGTTTGTGAAATCATAAATGATTTTCGTCGTAGTGATTTACATGACCCTCGAACACGATATCGTATCGGACTGGATCAAATATTCGGTTAACCCAGAACTGAAAGTTCTGGTGAGTGACAACGACGTTGCGACAGTTTATGATTCGCGAATGTTTTCAGACAAGGGTCAGAGACTTATTTTTTCGCGAGAAGGATCTAGTGTTATTTTGGAGGGGGTATAATCAAAAATAAAAACAAAAAAAAGTTGTCCGGTTCACCCTCTCTGCTGCTCCTTCCGATTGAGGTATAAAATACATTTGAAAGATCAGAACGATTCTTTCGTACCATACATGAATGTTCATTAATACAACCTTCATAGTAAATGTACTGTATGATAGCGGCCTTTACATTCATATATGGCTAAAGAATTGTTTGATATATGAATGTACGAATGGCTGGTAATAAGAAATTTGTCATAGATACAGAACATTCAGATGTAACAGATAACCTTACAAAGTGTAAGCGATTTTGGTAAGAAATCACGCTTATGCAAATTATCAATCTGATAAAATGCCAATACAGATGATCTAGACATATTTGCCTATCAATACATAAAGAAAAATAATAAATACAGCAAGCAAAATGTTGTATATACAAGGACAGCCATCAAATCAGGACAAATACATTTATAACGTACAATAATATTAATTAAACCAATTATACGGTCTAACGTATGGTGCACTTAGACCTTTACATAAAATAATAATACAAATACAAAATACACATCATGTTTACACTATCTGCCCATTCACTAACTTTTGGGATCAGTCGCAGTGGAAACTGAGGATAGTGAGAAATATATTCTCTTTCCAAACTTATTGTCTAAACCAATCGTTTTGTAAAACCTTCAGACACAGGTACTTCGAGGGTGGGGTTGGGCAAAGCTAAAATTTTAGTTTAAAGAATAAATCTTCTATCATTTCCTTCATAGTACTCATCTCCATATACACATTCGTAATCCTTAACTTACACTTATGTACAAAGACGTAAAAATCCGTTCGTAATCCCTAACTTACACTTATGTACAAAGACATCAATCCGTTCGTAATCCCTAACTTACACTTCTGTACAAAGACGTAAATCCGTTCGTAATCCCTAACTTACACTTCTGTACAAAGACGTAAATCCGTTCGTAATCATTAACTTAAACTTCTGTACAAAGGCGTCAATCCGTTCGCAATCCCTAACTTACACTTCTGTACAAAGACATTAATCTATTTGCAAGTTACATTGCCAGATCAAAATCCACTTAATCGACAATGTAAACATGAAATCGTTCGCTAAATGGTGTAACATATGCAACGCGATACCCTACTACCCAGTCTCTCTCTCTCTGTCTCTCTCTGTCTCTCTCTCTGTCTCTCTCTCTCTCTGTCTCTCTCTCTCTCTCTCTCTCTCTCTCTCTCTCTCTCTCTCTCTCTCTCTCTCTCTCTCTCTCTCTCTCTCTCTCTCGTCGTATCGATGTGTGTGCACTTTCCTTCGGATTTATCTACAGTGTTTATCAATGACACAAGGTGCAACCATGTCGACATTATACGGTAAATTTCTCGGCTACGTGGAACAAATGCTGTGATGTATGTAATGTTTCGTTATTGTTGTTGTTATTTCTTAAACGTACTATAATGTTTTAAAAATCGATTATCAATAATTAAAAATGACGATGTCCAAAGGCCTCTCTCTCTCTCTCTCTCTCTCTCTCTCTCTCTCTCTCTCTCTCTCTCTCTCTCTCTCTCTCTCTCTCTCTCTCTCTCTCTCTTCACGCACGCACGCACGCAACACACACACACACACACATACATACATTCATACATACATACATACATACATACATACATACATACATACATACATACATACATACATACATACATACTTGACCTTTGTTCCTTTTAATTTACTGGTGTTTAGTTAAAGTTAATGGTATACCTGACCAGTGACATTTGTCTTGTAAGCAACATAGTACACTGCTTACTTTTCATGCTGTGACTATTTATAATCAAGCTTCAACTATACTTCAGAGACATATAGCCAGAATAATATTATTCTAATCAACATTATTCTCAATATATATCCAACGGCAATCTTATCAGCCGTAATTTATCTCATGACAGTCCTTGACATATATATTTCTTTTGATTTTGTCCTCTGATCTATACATTACAACATTGTAAGGGCGTAACTATAGTATTTGGATGGATCTGTTAATGCTTACAAAAGACGGTTATGCCTTCTAACTTACACAGATGTAAAATGTCATTTTATAAAAGTGTATGAAATGTCAATAATGGCATGTATGAATGTATGAAAGTATTGTAGGTAGATAGATTGGTATGTTAAATGGCAACGAGAAGAATGACAACGTACATTGATGAAAAGTTACATTTTCTTTTTTCGTTCGGACTGACCTAATGGTCTACAGTAAAATATGACTCGTATGTATTTATTAAAAAGTCCCATAATGCACTACGGCAAAATACGACTCGAATGTATTCATTCAAAAGTCCCATAATACACTACGGCAAAATGCGACTCGACTTTATTCATTCAAAAGTCCCATAATACACTAAGCAAAATACGACTCGACTTTATTCATTCAAAAGTCCCATAATACACTAAGCGAAATACGACTCGACTTTATTCATTCAAAAGTCCCATAATACACTACGGCAAAATACGACTCGACTTTATTCATTCAAAAGTCCCATAATACATTACGGCAAAATACGACTCGACTTTATCATTCAAAAGTCCCATAATACACTAAGCAAAATACGACTCGACTTTATTCATTCAAAAGTTCCATAATACACTACGGCAAAATACGACTCGACTTTATTCATTCAAAAGTCCCATAATACACTAAGCAAAATACGACTCGACTTTATTCATTCAAAAGTCCCATAATATACTAAGCAAAATACGACTCGACTTTATTCATTCAAAAGTCCCATAATACATTACGGCAAAATACGACTCGACTTTATTCATTCAAAAGTCCCATAATACACTAAGCAAAATACGACTCGACTTTATTCATTCAAAAGTCCCATAATACACTACGGCAAAATACGACTCGACTTTATTCATTCAAAAGTCCCATAATACACTAAGCAAAATACGACTCGACTTTATTCATTCAAAAGTCCCATAATATACTAAGCAAAATACGACTCCACTTTATTCATTCAAAAGTCCCATAATACACTAAGCAAAATACGACTCGACTTTATTCATTCAAAAGTCCCATAATACACTACGGCAAAATACGACTCGACTTTATTCATTCAAAAGTCTCATAATACACTAAGCAAAATACGACTCCACTTTATTCATTCAAAAGTCCCATAATACTCTACGGCAAAATACGACTCGAATGTATTCATTCAAAAGTCCCACAATACACTACGGCAAAATATGACTCGACTTTATTCATTCAAAAGTCCCATAATACACTAAGCAAAATACGACTCGACTTTATTCATTCAAAAGTCCCATAATACACTACGGCAAAATACGATTTCAATTCATTCATTTTTACAGAATGACATACTGAAATAATGGTTTGAGTAATAATCGACTTTAAAACATTTACGAATGTCATAATACATGGATTACGACAAAATACATCTTGCATTCATTTATTCAAGAATGGCATAATACATGAATGGTTTTCAACAAAATACGATTTGAATTCATTCATTCAATGAATGTCATAATACAGTAATGGATTACGAAAATACCACTTGAATTCATTCCTTCAAGAATGATTTTTATATTTATAATGGTTTCAGCAATATAAAACTTGAATTCAAGCATTCAAGAACGACATAATATATTAATGGTTTGGGACAAAATGTCACTTGAATTCATTCAAAAATGACAAAATCATTACTGGTTAAAGACATAATATGACTTGAATTCATTCAAAAATGACAAAATCATTACTGGTTAAAGACATAATATGACTTGAATTCATTCATTTTAAATAATTACGTAACACAATAATGGTTTACCACAAAATACAACTTGATTTCAGGAATCCGCGCTGCTTACAGCTGACTGTACAGAATTCGTTTGAATTGTTATAAATCCTTGTCTGTGTGGGATGAGGCAAAAACGTCAACCTTTCCAAGTTTTAATCAGAAATCAATGTACGCAGCATTTTTATTTTGATGTTTAAGGGCTTCCGTGCTTCTATATCTTTTTGATATGTACTAATAGTTTTAACGTGCTGATACCTACAATTCATTTCATTCTCAGTTCCATTTAAGAAAATTGCCTTTCAACAAATAATGAGTTTGGAAGTCACTCTTAAATTCGTTTAGTCGTGTAAGCATCGGAAACATCAGCATTCGATATCAGATGTAGTCAAAATGTATAGAATAAACACAATTTTGACCTATAAAGTATGAACGATTATGGTTGCTTTATTACATGTCATACGATTCGGTATACATCCATACAATTCATTATGCATTATTGACAAAGCAATGTTCCAATAAACAATTACCAAATTGAAATCGAAATTTACGTTCACTTCAAAATCGTTTTGAACAACGTTTAGGTTAGCCATTCAATTTGCACAGATGCTTACTGGCCATGAAGCAGAGTCATACAGAGTCAAATGGAGGCTTCTTTTGTTGTGAATTTTGAGAATTGTTTACTGAACTTTTTTTCTACGTGCAATAGCGGAGACACCTCATTGTTTGTACCAATGCAAACGACGCTGATATTATTTTAGTAACGTTACGCATATCTGATATTATTTTAGTAACGATACGCATATCTGATATTATTTTAGTAACGGTACGCATATCTGATATTATTTTAGTAACGATACGCATATCTGATATTATTTTAGTAACGATACGCATATCTGATATTATTTTAGTAACGGTACGCATATCTGATATTATTTTAGTAACGGTACGCATATCTGATATTATTTTAGTAACGATACGCATATCTGATATTATTTTAGTAATGATACGCATATCTGATATTATTTTAGTAACGGTACGCATATCTGATATTATTTTAGTAACGGTACGCATATCTGATATTATTTTAGTAACGGTACGCATATCTGATATTATTTTAGTAACGGTACGCATATCTGATATTATTTTAGTAACGGTACGCATATCTGATATTATTTTAGTAACGATACGCATATCTGATATTATTTTAGTAACGGTACGCATATCTGATATTATTTTAGTAACGGTACGCATATCTGATATTATTTTAGTAACGGTACGCATATCTGATATTATTTTAGTAACGGTACGCATATCTGATATTATTTTAGTAACGGTACGCATATCTGATATTATTTTAGTAACGGTACGCATATCTGATATTATTTTAGTAACGGTACGCATATCTGATATTATTTTAGTAACGGTACGCATATCTGATATTATTTTAGTAACGGTACGCATATCTGATATTATTTTAGTAACGGTACGCATATCTGATATTATTTTAGTAACGGTACGCATATCTGATATTATTTTAGTAACGGTACGCATATCTGATATTATTTTAGTAACGGTACGCATATCTGATATTATTTTAGTAACGGTACGCATATCTGATATTATTTTAGTAACGATACGCATATCTGATATTATTTTAGTAACGGTACGCATATCTGATATTATTTTAGTAACGGTACGCATATCTGATATTATTTTAGTAACGGTACGCATATCTGATATTATTTTAGTAACGGTACGCATATCTGATATTATTTTAGTAACGATACACATATCTGATATTATTTTAGTAACGATACGCATATCTGATATTATTTTAGTAACGGTACGCATATCTGATATTATTGTAGTAACGATACGCATATCTAATATTATTTTAGTAACGATACGCATATCTGATATTATTTTAGTAACGATACGCATATCTGATATTATTCTAGTAACGATCCGCTTATCTGATATTATTTTAGTAACGACACGCATATCTGATATTATTTTAGTAACGATACGCATATCTGATATTATTTTAGTAACGATACGCATATCTGATATTATTTTAGTAACGATACGCATATCTGATATTATTTTAGTAACGATACGCATATCTGATATTATTTTAGTAACGATACGCATATCTGATATTATTTTAGTAACAGTACGCATATATGATATTATTTTAGTAACAGTACGCATATCTGATATTATTCTAGCAGAGATACGCATATCTGATATTATTTTAGTAACGATACGCATATCTGATGTTATTTTAATAACGTTACGCATATTTGATATTATTTTAGTAACAGTACGCGTATCTGATATTATTTTAGTAACGGTACGCATATCTGATAGCGGGTCAGACTTGTTAGCAAAACTGTGAAAGGAATTCATGCTGGAATAATTAATTTTTCAAAACAAGTCGGGGAAAGCCTGTGGAGCGGTCGTTAGAGAAAACGTCGTTTCATGTTTAGTTATTTTTCACAACGACGAAATGGTTATTTATAGATGGTCGGCACCATTCACTTCTTAAAGGAGGGCTGTGTGTCAGAATGCTCTGTGCCAAAATAGATTCAAATCCTTCCATTTTTATATCTTGTTTTATCCTATTTACCGGTATGACCTGTTGCACTTATTTACCGGTTTGGCCAGTTCAACTTATTTACTGGTATGGCCAGTTGAACTTATTTACTGGTTTGGCCAGTTGAACTTATTTACTGGCATGGCCAGTTGAACTTATTTATCTGTATGGCCAGTTGAACTTATTTACTGGCATGGCCAGTTGAACTTATTTACCGGTATGGTCAGTTGCACTTATTTACCGGTTTGGCCAGTTGAACTAAAACATTTTGTGGAAAATGCACTGTTGAAGTAACTGGCCTATTCATTTTGACATTGATTTGAAAAAAATTGTTTTGAGGTATAGCATTTTCTGAAACAAAACTATCAAACTTGTCATTCGGATAATTGTAGTGACGTCCAAAGAACACTTAATTCGTACCATGTCATATTCAATAGACAATATGAAAATGTGCATAGCAGCCATACCTTTGAAAACAAAACGCAAACAAAATGTATCTGAGGCTGATACATGGGTGGTCATTTACTTCGCTTCTGTTCACATGTGACAATTTGCAGTTTATTTTAAACGCAGTGACCACTATTTGAATTATGCGTTCGAAATTAAAACCAATGTTTGAGAGAAATAAATAAATTAAGCACGTAAAATTTATTAAATGATACACCTGCTCACGCACCTTCTCTCTACTTTTGTCGCAAAACTGATATTTCATAATACCACCGAATAATAATATTTTGTGGTGGGGAAATTTAGTACGTACTGCGTAAAAGATATAGTACATAAAATAAGATAAGGTCATCTTTATTTATCCATGCCTTATCAATTAGCACTAAATATTAACAGGTTGGATTGCATCCCTTTGATAACTCTTTTGCAAATAGAAAAGACGAAAAGAAGTCACAGAATAGGACAAAATGCACCTTTCCATCGTTTATCTGGAAGTTCAGTCCAAGTTATTAAAGCCGACACTAATCTCTAATTGATGATACGGAAAGGTCATATAAAAACTAAAGCCAGGAAAGATAAAAGTTAAAGGTTCCATTTCGACTGCTTTCTTGTTTGTCATGGTATACATTTGACATTGTTTGTCATGGTATACATTTGACATTGTTTGTCATGGTATACATTTGACATTGTTTGTCATGGTATACATTTGACATTGTTTGTCATGGTATACATTTGACATTGTTTGTCATGGTATACATTTGACATTGTTTGTCATGGTATACATTTGACATTGTTTGTCATGGTATACATTTGGAGGACGTTTTGTGTTTACATTTCCTATTCCAAGTCTATGATGTAAATACACATGCGGTGTTTTAAAACATTTGTATAAACAGTAAAAGAATCAGAACATTTTGTCTGTTAAACCATGCCAACATTTGTTATAAAGTCCCACGCTATACAAATAGATTTTAGATGATTCAGACAATAATGAGAACAATTAAGCAGTATTTACTTATGCAGAATATACCATCAATCAATACTAGATGTATCGTCTTTCTTATCCCTAAATCAATGGCGATGTAGTACAGGGCCATCAATAAATGTTTATACCATTGAAGATACGAATCACAACGTTAAGGGTTGTTTGATGAGTTCCAGGTCTGAAGAATGAAATATAGTGTCATCTTTGATAGTACTTACATAGTTGTCTTCCCCGCTTGTATTTGATCGATTGCCATAAACTATAGTTTATTTAGAATATTATTCACAGTCGTTAGAATGTTTAATTTATCAGAATTAATTGCTACAGTAACAATATAACCGTTATTACAACCATGTATGTAGCGACTATTTGGAAAAATAATTGCACTTCTTTTCGTTCCTTCAAACGTTGAAGGTTGGCTGAAATGTGGTTGTCAACCTCACTGGGAACATTTCTCTATACATTATACACAATGGAAAGGGAAATAAATTCTCAGAAAATTAATATTAATTGTAAATTTTGAGTCAGAAAAATAGTAAGTACGGTACGAAGTATATACGTCATGTACCCAATTAGGATCTCGACAGAACACAATCCCGACGATTAAAAGGATAACAAATTTCTCCTTTAGGATCTGGACAGCATGAAGCAACTTCTTCATCCCGTCCATAAAATGAGAAGGATTCCGAAAACATCTACTTATGTAATACCCTCCATTAAAGGATAACAATGTATTACTTTAGGATTCCAACGATAAGCAGTCGTGTAATCTCGTCCATAAACTAAAACGAATAATAATATATTCCTTCAGGATCCAAAAATGTGCGTTAATGTAATCCAATTTCTAAAAGGGGATGATGTGTCTTTTAATACATTTTATTCCTCAAAGATTCAACAGTAAAACTTTGCTTTTTATGACAGTGTGCTATTCAATCTGTAAAGAAAATAATCTGGTGATTTTATGGCAATCATAGCACAAAGTTGACATAAGCAGTTTATACGTTCCAGAAATTCATCTGTTGAAACAGCACATATATCATAATATCGTTAGACGTATTCATTGTGTAAATGTTTCATGAGCAAATTTCGACCTCTAGTTTCTAAATTAAAAAAATGTTAAAATATGTTTGAACAATTTAGTATGTGTTCATAAATAACACATTCATATAAGTGTTCTTTTTCAATTGCTAGAAAATTAATTAATATTCTTTTACATCAGTAATTCGAGTGAGATAATATATATTATATTCAGGACAGATCTGATCGTAAAACACATTCAACAATATGTTATGGTGTAATCTCTATCTATATTATGTGTAGTTGTGATTCATTTCTGTACATTGCAATGATCTTCTGTAGTCGAGATATCATATCATCATCTAAACCGTACTCTCACATTGCACCAACATGTCATGAACAAAGGCTGCATATTTTGAGCTGAGACGCATCAGTCCCATTCGCAAATATCTTTCAGATGATGCCACTAAAACACTTGTGTGTTCAATAGTACTTTCAAGACTGGACTATTGTAGCTCAATTCTGTCTGGTTTGTCATAATATCTACTCCAGATACTTCAAAAAGTTAAAAACTGTTCAGATCATCTTTAGAGTACCTCGATCAGAGCACACCTCCCCGCTGCTCTGTACCCTACACTGGATATCCAGAATCAAACACACAAATTGTTTCCTGTTCTACGTTTCAATGACAGACTCTAGTCCAACATACCTATCCGGCCTCACCCATGTATCAGCAAGGTCCTTACGCACCTCTTCTGACAATCGTATACTCATGGTTCCCACTATGAAAACGAATTCATATGGACAACGTTCTTTTGCATATCAGTGCCCGGCGATGTGAAATGAATTGCCTATTGAAGTTAGATACAAAGACACAATGGTCCCTTGTAAGATGGCTCTCAAAACTCACCTTTTTCGACTGCAGGAACTTAGAGACCTAATACTTTTTGTATCTTATACGTTTTCAGCATGTTTTTTTATGTTTTCCAATTTCATGGTTTTTGTTATTTGTTTTTCTGTAGTGTAGCCATATCATTATAGATGTTGTAAAGCGCTTAGAGCTTCTAAAGATTATGCGCTATACAAAGTCCTCGTTATTATTATTATTATTATTATTATTATTATTATTATTATTATTATTATTATTATTATTATTATTATATAGCTATGACTAGTTGTAACATTCTATTTTAAGAATAATGACTATAGATTGTATAGAATCAGTGAATAGATGATGCTATGGTTCTAATTATAAAACCTGTTTACAACTTTTGAAAATTCTCATCGTTTTGAGTGGTCAGGTTGGTTCATAAAACAATTACGTTAATTTACATTTGACGGGTTAGGTCACATGAACAGATATTTTGAAATATTTGATTGAGTGGCAATATATGTTATCGGGTATATTCGACATATGGTGCATTTCAGAAGAAAACTGAGTAATCAGATTCATTCCTATTTTAGATTGGTTACTATTTGGATTCTTTTTTCCTATGTTGAAAAAGTGCAGCAGACGTGTTTTTTTTAATGTGTTTAAATAATTTGATAGGATACATTTGGTATGATTATTTATTACAACCAAAACGTGCATATTGCAATAAAATATTTTTTCTGGGACTTTTATGAATTACTCAATGTAATTCTGACAATGACAGTGTGACACGTACATCGATGATCTGAACTTTATTCGAAACATTCAGAACAGAATTTTTAGCATTATTTTCCAATCATCTCACAATACTGTAAGTTCCTCGTACATTTTAATTTAATAACTTTGAATATGAAATAAAATGTTAAGTTCTATAAAAAAAATACATGTTGGTTTTGCTTCTTTCTGTTACTGAGCTTACCATCATAGACTCACAACAAAACAAAAAAAGAAAAAAGTGTTCCTTAAGCGGTACATTAGTTTAAACAAAACCTTATTCCGAATTCTCTTTCCACGTTTGTTTGTCCATGAGATTTCCCCAAGAGGCAAGTTTAGACTGATTTATTTGTCTCCTTGTCTGCATTGTCACCTAAACGAAAAATATGGCTACGGATCTAGACCTTTTGATGTTTTAATCAATTCTGTCTTTCAGTAATCTGTGGTATCGACCTTTACCCTAACAAGACAACCACAGAGCTGAGTGATCAGCACACTTTTGACCCTGGTACGGCAACCACAGAGCTGAGTGATCAGCACAATTGTGACCCTAGTACGGCAGCCATAGGGCTGAGCCATCTGCAATATATGTTGCCGCGAAACTGTAAAAAGATGACAGATTTTTGATAGTTGGATCCTAACATGTTAAGTCCTGCTCGGCGGGAGCTTGAAAGGTCCAGGCTTTGACTAATTATTAGAAGCAAGGTACCTTAGGAACCTGGTATATTGATATTTGTAAAACAATTCGTTTCACTAATTTTAATGTCGCATGTCAGTGTCAATCATTTTAAACGTTTACGTACCAGCTTTTACGTTAAGGATCATATATCATTGTGTTTATATACGCTAAACAAAGACGTTGCTGTAAATGGATTTTAAAGGCAAATGCAACTATCATTTCATTTTCCGTTTTAAAAAAAGTTTATTTCTACGTTTAACCTTTTTTCGCATAATTGTATTGTTTATAAGGATGCAACTCTCCGATTTCTACTAAAGAATCGTTTCTTTCCAGATAAAAGCAAGAATAAAAACGGTACCATTAAAACGGATCTCTTGAGTCATAAAACGTTGTCTGATGTATCATCGCAAATAATAGCTTCTGGCAGCAAATCAGGTAATGCAAAAGCCATTGTACCTCAGACAAACATAACTGTCTCTGCATTATTGTTATTCAAGAATGGAGATGGTTTAATTTCGTGAACATGTGTTTTGAGTTGATTGTGTGCTTGGCATTCATGTTAGGATCCAACTACCTGTCAAATTTAGTAATTACTATAGACGTTCATGTCGCCACCTTTACGAAACAAATAATCCTTAGAACTAATTATATACCTTGCATAAACACAGAAAGGACGTGTTCAGTTTGTACTCTTGACAAGGTCGGCTTAGAAAGGAAGGACACACAAAACATCTTCTGTATTCAGTTATACTTCATGTACACGATATTCAATTCTAATTAACATCATGCACAATTATTTGCTTGCCTTGCAAATGTTTTTGGAGTACATGCATATATATATATATATATATATATATATATATATATATATATATATATATATATATATATATATATATATATATATATATACAAGCGTTTAGCTTTTCATGAAAACCGTTCTGAATTGTATCATATATGGTTTTGAATAGTTTATCTTTTAAACTTAAAACCTATATCCATTGATAAGTATATTCTTTCAGCAAGCACAAATCCTCGAACGTACAGCAAAAACCGTTAGTGTCTATCAATAGTCGTAAGTATATATAACATATCACTTGAAAACATTATGTTAATAATTGTAATACATCGCTTAATCATGGATACATCAATTAATTTTGTATATACATTATAGATAGATAGATAGATAGATAGATAGATAGATAGATAGATAGATAGATAGATAGATAGATAGATAGATAGATAGACAGACAGACAGACAGACAGACAGACAGACAGACAGACAGATAGATAGATAGATAGATAGATAGATAGATAGATAGATAGATAGATTATTTGCAATTGCTTACATTCAATACATCTATAGAGTTTGTTTTCAAAGACAGAAACCATGAAGAAAAAAATATAAGAAGTTTCATATCAGAAGTCATATATTGCATTGGGGTATTTTAAAGAAAATAAATGCCAAGCTGACCAGTTCATGAGATATTTATGTGACCACTTCAATTCCATTAACAAAATTGTATTATTCATTTAAAGAACATTTTCGCTAAATGCTAGAGGCGATACAGTTCTTGTTATATTTATTCAATGTCACAAGCAATCAAGTATAAGACCTTTCTCTCCAGAAATATGGATCGTAAAAGAATATTAAGAATGAGTGTATTCATTTTGGTAATTCGGAAAATGGAGCATTCAAACTTATTAAGACAGATTGTAAAGGATCAGTCAGATAATCCAGAAATATGGATCGTTAAAGAATATTATTACATATTGGATCGTTAAAGAATATTATTACATATTGGATCGTTAAATCATATTATTACATATTGGCGTATCATCATGTATTTTGAAATTGTATTGACTCAATTTTAAATTTTTTAATTAGTAAGTATTCCGAAAATATTAATGATGCTTTGGCAAGGTTTTCATTACAGGTCTGGTTAACATGAAGATATCTAAGTTGTTAATACAAAACAGATGAGTGAGAGCTTTCTAAAACAGTTTACCTATATAAAGTTTTAATCTACGGTGGCAAATATAATGATACACGACAATAAATGCAACAAAATATAAAAAATATCCCAGGATTATTATTAAACTGCAAATACCATTACTTGTTTGCATGTCAGGATAATTTATTCCACCTTCTATTTACTAAGGCTTATACAGGCACCATCTTGAAATCTGAATTACACTTAATATCAGATATAGTTGGCGTTAGAACAACAACATAAAACAAACGCGGTTAATTTAAACCACGGATCAGAGAAAGTATGCACGCAACTGCATAATTTGACTAAAGCTGATTTCAAAAGAAGGTATTTAAATATATCTCAAACTAAAGAGACAACGACCTCTTTATGTAAGTTTTGATCATATTTCAATATACGTTTTCTTTAATACTTATTTAAAAAGACTTTAAATGATAAGTGGACCAGTATCGTGTTAGGAAAAGAACAATTTATGATAACTCGTTAGCATTCAGCTTCACAACAACAAATGAAAGACTTTTCGTCATCGTAAAATTTATGATAATAATTTGATAAGAAAGGATGTTCTTTAAAAGTGATTCTTGGTACTAAAATTAATACACAATTCATTGATGCATACTTTAATAGTTGACGTATGCAGTAAGGCAAATAGTACAATATATAATTCATATACAATTCACTGATACATACTAAATTCATTTGACATATGCAGTAAGGCAAAATGTAAAATATATCAAATTCATACACAATTCACTGCAACATACATTCATAATGGGACATATGCAGTAAGGCAAATCGTACAATATATAATACATATACAATTCACTGCTACATACTAAATTCATTTGACGTATGCAGTGAACAAAGAATACGCTATATAAATCATACACAATTCACTGCAACATACATTACTAATTTGATATATGAAGTAAGGCAAACAGTACAATACAATTTAATATTCAGACATAATTCACTGCTACATACTTTAATAATTTGATATATGAAGTAAGGCAAACAGTACAATACAATTTAATATTCAGACATAATTCACTGCTACATACTTTAATAATTTGATATATGAAGTAAGGCAAACAGTACAATACAATTTAATATTCAGACATAATTCACTGCTACATACTTTAATAATTTGATATATGAAGTAAGGCAAACAGTACAATACAATTCAATATTCAGACATAATTCACTGCTACATACTTTAATAATTTGATATATGAAGTAAGGCAAACAGTACAATACAATTTAATATTCAGACATAATTCACTGCTACATACTTTAATAATTTGATATATGAAGTAAGGCAAACAGTACAATACAATTTAATATTCAGACATAATTCACTGCTACATACTTTAATAATTTGATATATGAAGTAAGGCAAACAGTACAATATATAATTTATTCACATCGACATACTTAATTAATTAGACGTATGCAGTGAGGCAGAAAGTACAATATATATATATATATATATATATATATATATATATATATATATATACACTTCATACACAATTCACTGTTACGTACTTTAATAATTTAACATATGCAGTAAAGCAAAGGGTATAATATAAAATTCATACACAATTCACTGTTACATACTGTATTCATATGACGTATGTAGTAAGGCAAATAGTACAATATATAAATCATACACATTTCACTGCTACCTATTTTATTAATTTGACATATACGGTAAGGCAAATAGTACAATATATAATTCATATACAACTCACTGCTACATACATAAATGAATAATAAGCACTAGAAACATCCGTGCACATGAATCGTCAGAAAGTGAGGTATAAAGACGAATTGATAGCAAAATAGTGTATATATATATATATATATATATATATATATATATATATATATATATATATATCAGGCGGACCACTGGGAAGGCGCACATAAATAGATAATTTTATCAACGATCAGAATATCTACGTCTTACTCCCGACAGAAACATGGCTAAAAAAACATCAGGCGATGAGCCCATGTGCGCGGATCTAACACCCACCGGTTACTCCATCAAGTCCTTACCCCGCATCTCTCCCGGATATCGAATTGCTGTCATTACAAAGACCTCCATGATAAAATGTCTTAAACATAACACAATATTCAATTTCTGCCACACTTCTTTTGAACTAGTCCAAACAACACTCTCAGTGGAACAAAGGTCAGTCCATTTTTTTCTGCCTCTGTCGCTTCGTCCTAGTAATACAAACAAGCTGTCTGAATCTCGCTTTTCACCAGACTCACTATTCATAAACAAATGGATGAAGCCGCTAAGAAGAACGTCACAAACATATTCCATTTAGACAAATTATCAAACTACAGTGCTACGATCTAGGAGAGTTTCAGTTGCTAATAACTCTTCGAGATTACTAACGAACTAATGTTAAGGAACAAATGCACACCACTTCCTACTACCTTCTCTCAAGTAGACCTCCCGGACCTGTTTGCAAATTTCTTCCATGAGATGGTACAAACCATTCGAGATAAGCTGAACAACACAATTTCAATCGACACGTCGTCACCATACAGTTACAATACAGAATTTCAGCGACAACCGTTAGAAGCATTTTATACTGTCTGTATGGGTTTAGTACGGACAAATCGTCATAAAGAGCGTACCAAATTCACGGGAACTTGATCCAATTCCAGCATCATTGCTGCTTGAGTGCTTAAATCCAATATTGCGTTCACTAATTGATATTAGTAATACCTCTCTCTCATAAGGGGAAATATTATCATTTTTCAAAACTGTCATTGTAAAGCCTCTGCTGCATAAACCAGCACTTGACCATAAGGAATTAAAACAACTACGGCCAATTTTTTAATCTCCCGTTCATATAGACTATCTTAGAAAGAGTTATTCTAACCCAACTTGTGTCTCATCTGAATTAAAAGTCTTTTTAGCAATGTACACTCTTCATATCTTCCATGCCACATTACTGAAACTAATCTTCTGAAAGTAGTTAATGACATTCTCTCTTCTTTGGATAGTGCAAAGATTACAGTCCTTACCCTCCGTGGTTTGTCTGCAGCATTTGAGACAATAGACCATGATATATTACTTCACAGTCTCCAGCATGTATTTGGCATTCACAATACAGCTTTACTCTGGTTCAAGTCCTTATTGGTTAGCGTGACACAAATTGTATCTGCAAATGGAATTCACTCCGGCCGAGTGTATCTATGTTGTTGTGTTCCGCTGGGGTCTATTCTGGCACCTGTTCTCTTCAATCTATACACTCTGCCGCTCTCAAGTGTCATAGAGAACCATCCAGTGTCTCACCAATTGTACGCTGATGACACCCAACTATGCAAATCGAGCCACCCGACTGAATTTGATGCTACCATCCAAGGAGTAGAGAGGCGCATTTTGACTCCACTCCAACATATATATCTGGCTCATCCATGTGTACACACCAACAAAATACTTACATTCCTCTTCTGACAATCATATGCTCCTTGTTAACAATATGAAAACGAAGTCAGATAGACAACGTTCTTTTGCATACCAGGGCACAGCAGCGTGGAACGAATTGCCCATTGAAATTAGACACAAATACACAGTGATCCTTTTCAAAAGTGCTCTTAGAACTCACCTTTTCGACTGCAAGAACAATTTAAAGACCTAATAATATTTCCTACCTTAAAAATTTTCAGCATTTTTATTTTTTTCTAATTTCATGGTGTTTGTTTTGTTTTGTTTTTGTTTTGTATAGTCATAACATTATGGATGTTGTAAAGACATTAGAGCTTCTAATGATTAGGCGCTATACAAAGTCCTCATTATTATTAGTCCAGACAATTATATAAGTTCAGCTCAAGTTAATTACCTGCTCATATTGTCTTTGTGGCTGAATAGGTGAAAAATACCGCGTTAAGTTTGTTCGATAAGCTCTGGTGGGTGAGTATGGGATATACAATGTAGATGATTTTGGATGAGATCCTCATGGGCTACTCACTTGCCGGAAGATTTATGACTACTGTACTATAAAAATAGGGACGTTATTCCACTTTGTTGAGGGTTGGAAGCAAAACTTGACGGGTTTTGTACATTTTAGTATATAGGCTACAATAATTTTACAGCACATGCAAATTCATGGGGGAATTCCCCTCCCCTTGCCACACACACCAATTACGTCCCTGCCAGGTAAATGTCAGACTAAACTGCAATCGTTTGATGTTATTGATTGGGACCATTGTCTGTGGGGTGAATTGCCCTTCTCACGCCACATTTCATTTTTCACATTGTGTTCATCTTGGAAGAAAACAAACCATAGCAATGCGTGTACTGATTCTACCAAGTCTTGTGGTTAAATGAATTCCAAAAATGTAATCTTCTAATGTCATTCACAATGCCATGTCTAGTCAATTCTGACAAAGTTTCATATTCAACAGTCATCTGCATTTTTGTTTGCATAGTCATTGCGATGGACGTTTAAAGTGTAGCTTTAAAAATGTTTAAATTTATAAGTAAGAAAAAATTAATTTTCAGTGTAGTACAATTTTAGCTCGTTTTTTTTCTTCATTTTAATTCGTTAAAGGCAATTTAATCAATTTTATCATCAAACTAGGTTGCAGTACAAAATTACAATACAGTACTAAATAAATTCTGTACTAATTAAATTCTGTACTAATTAAATTCTGTACAAATTAAATTCTTACTAATTAAATTCTGTACAAATTAAATTCTACTAATTAAATTCTTACTAATTAAATTCTTAAAAGTATATTAAAGTCATTAAAAAGAAGAATAAAACATCATAGTGTCAGTTATTTGTTCTTGTGATGCGGGTATTGATTGTCTTCGTTTGCCAAGGGTACTTTATGCCAAGGGTACGTTATGTCAAGGGTACGTTATGCCAAGGGTACCTTATGCTCACCGATGCCTCCGAATGTATTTCATCAGCCTTTCTATATACTGGTACACGATATAGTATTAAAACATAAAGTATTGCTCATCATGCGATAAATAGAAGCCTACACGTTTGCTCGTTTAAAACGAAATGAACGAAACCCATAAATCTTTTGCTCGCCAACGCTCAAAATAATTCAGTGTATAACCTTGTTTCATTCATTTCATTTTAAATTAGCACTCAGGTAATATCCTTTATTGAAAGGACGAAAGTATACAGCTTGGAATGTATACTCACTTATTAATAACGTCAATGAATTTACAGCAGTCATTATAATTAATGAATTAGACAACGTATCCGACTCACCAGTCTTTGATCAAAACAATCACAGCTGTCAAAGCGACATTAATAGCTGAAGTCACTTGTTGAAAATATTGCATACATTCCAATACGATTTTTTAAGTGTTTTGTGGTGTGAAATACGATACTAAATATTACATAAACTAATTGGCTGCATATGTCTTAACAAGTATAGCGCATGTCAATAATTACAAGATTTGGAAGATAGTGTTTGTTATAATATTCCCATCGAAAACAAACGAATTGGTCCGCATGTGACAAATTAAGTACATTCTTATGTTTGTGTAGGTCATGAAAATTTGAGGATCAAAAATTAACCAAGGAAAGACCGAAATCCTAAAAATAGGCAACTGGAGGGGGAACCATCCGGGACTACGCAACCACCACCAAATAAAAGCAAGGGTAAAGGCCCTGGGTATATATTTTGGTAAAGACGAAGAAAGGGAAAACAGTAAGATGGTAGATATCAATATTAAAGAAAGCATCCATATATGGGCACTAACGCCACTATCTATAATGGAGCGGGCACAAGTTGCAAAATCTTATCTATATTCAAACATGACTTACTAAATTCGGCAGACATTAAAAATGAAATTAAAAAAAAATGGATAATGAAACTGTTAATTATATATGGAATTTAAAACTCACTATGCAGAAAAAATCGACCCTATATTGGACAAAACCTAGATGAGGATTGTTTCTACCAGGTCCAATCCTCATAAAAATAAAAACATTTTAAACACATTTGTTATATAATTAGAAACAGAGAAAATATATATATATATATATATATATATATATATATATATATATATATATATATATATATATATATATATATATATATATATAATAAATTAAGTTATTAAGGGTACCAAGAATTTTAGGGAAGTATAGGGACAATAAGAAACTCTGTAGGGCAAGACAATAAAGACACATACGATTCGATTAGGGAACATACTATGGTGAAAAAAATAGAAACAAAATAGAACAACAACATACCTATGTAAATTGGGACAGAGTATGGAGGCACTGGGCAAACATTGGTTCCTCGAAAATACAGAGTATGATGTTCAAGTACCTCCACAACGCCTGGCTAAAGGCCAAGTACCTCCACAACGCCTGGCTAAAGGCTAAGTACCTCCACAACGCCTGGCTAAAGGCGAAGTGGCGGTATGAAGAAGAACGATCCAGACAAATGTTAAATGCTCATTGTGCATAAATACCTTATTTACGAAATATCATACTATTAAGAAATGCGACGCTACAAAGGAATCGAGGATAAAATTAATATAGAAATATGCAAGATAAGAAAAGTATGAGGGAAAACAAATCCTCTTTCTTGACGGGAATTTCAGTGAAACACTACTAATAAAAATAACAGACTATATAACCGAAAACAATGCTGGCTTGCGATTATAACGATACAAATATAGGAATCAACAATGTGATTCCAAATTTGACTACTTTCTCTGACTATTCTAAACACTCACAATTTAAGGGGTACAGGAGTACAGGGACCCTTAATGGGGGAAATAAATGATGAGGACGTCATAGGGCTAAATCACATGGCGCTTCGCGAAGTGGACAGGCCTGTGGGAAAAGGCCCCATTAAGGGATTTCAATATACAAACAAAAACACTAACATGTAGACAGGATACAAAAAATCTTCTACTCTTCTATATCTACTACGCCTTGTGCAACTCCCGTACTTTGAACCCAGCTTACGGGTACATCAAACATTTGAGACATTTTGGATCGGTGTAAATAAAAAAAAAAAATAAAATGAGACGACACAACTCGAGTCGGGAGAAGTACAATTTTACAATTTTTTACAATTTTAAATTATAAAAATGTATGGACCCCAACTCGAGCACAGTCGTATTCAAAAGGAAATAAATAAAAAAAGAAAACAAGAAGAACGAATATATACAATCATCAAATCACTAAGTTTTTTCCCAAAAATTATTACACCGTTCTTCGTCAAAATTCAAAATAAATAAAATAAATTCATTCAAAAACTAACAGAAATGTTGACCCCAAATTTGGAGGGTTACAATAAACAAAATAAGACAACTAGATGAATAGAACATAGCTGGCTATCCCAACAAAGAAACTATGTATATTATACATATATAGCAACACACCTATATCACAAACATAAATAACATACACGGGATTCAAGTGACCTTTAGACAAGGTCGACATAAAACGAACTAGGGAATGGATTCCTAGTTTAGGTAAACAAAGCCAATAACTACACATCGGGGGGATAACAACACCACATGAACACTTTTTTCTCTTTCTTTCGAAAAATAAAGTGAGGGGGGGGGGGGGGGGGGGGAATGACGCCCCTACAGAAAAGAAAAAAGAAAACTGTCTCTTTATTTGTGATCAAACCGAGTTTTCCCAGCCATTTACCGTAAAGTCCAAGTCTATACTTCAAACCGTATTGTAACTGATATTTAGTATTACGATAGTTCTTGATGCGAATTGTTTTGCAGCTGTTTGCTTGCGGGGTAGGGGATTAATCCGGGGTTAGGGTGTCTTTTTCCCACGTTAGGAAAATGAACGTTTTTTCCCTTGTGATTTTAGTTTACTCAGAATAGAAGAATGTCGTCTCATAACATCGCTTGTTCTTAATCATCTAGCAATATGCTAGTGGATAAAATTCACAATTAAAAATGGTGTTGCAATTTTCCTTTAGTTTGAATTTGACTTTCATCGAGAAAGCATCTCATTATTGAACTGCCCTGGTGGCCTAGTGGTTAGAGCGTCTGCCGCGGAAGCGAGAGGTCGTGCATTCGATCACCGGCCGAGTCATACCAAAGACTTAAAAAAATTGTACTAACAGTTGTCTTTCTTGACGCTCAGCATTAAGAGGTTAGTGTTGTGACTGCTCGGCTTGGTGTCAGGATACTGTAACTGGGTGGGACATCGTGCTATATGTCAGGATACTGTAACTGGGTGGGACATCGTGCTATATGTCTGCGGAATGATGCCCCAGTACTACGCATCACTATAAACTGCCTCACTGCACAAATCGTAACGATATAACATTGTTAAGCTACGTTTAATATCCAAATCAAACAAACAAACAAACAAAAATCTCATTATTGTGATATGTATGTCTGCTAAATTGAGTAAACTGCCTGATACAGTGAATGACGGGAGAGGCCGAATTGACAAGCTGTCAATGTTAACTCGTACTGCTAGCATATTAGTTAGTATAATATCCACTACATCATTAGCGTTAGGGTTAGAGCTAGTAACCCTATCCCTACAAAGAAGAGTTTTCTCATTACAGTTGGGTAACCAACTTCGCCAACTGCATACACCATGCTGTGAATATAGCATATGATACATACCACTGGTTACCGACCGGTTTTAAACTTCGACCTTGACCGATTTCAAAGATATATAAATTGCAACATTTACTTGATTTCAATCCAAATGTCGTCAATAATTCAACCATTTCCTACCCCTCTACGACGAAACGTTTCAGGACAGATTGCTTTCTTTTCTTTTTTATTTCCGAAAATATTATTTTTAAATACAGCATAATAAGCAATCTGCGTTGGTTTGCTGAAAATATTAAGATCTTGATTTAGTAGACACTGTAGACATACAATATTAAGATCTTGATTTAGTAGACACTGTAGTCAGAAAATAGTAAGATATTGATTTAGTAGACACTGTAGACATAAAATAGTAAGATCTTGATTTAGTAGACACTGTAGACAGACCATATTAAGATCTTGATTTAGTAGACACTGTAGACAGAAAATAGTAAGATATTGATTTAGTAGACACTGTACACATAAAATAGTAAGATCTTGATTTAGTAGACACTGTAGACATAACATAGTAAGATATTGATTTAGTAGACACTGTAGACAGACTATAATATTATCTTGATTTAGTTGACACTGTAGACAGTAAATAGTAAGATCTTGATTTAGTTGACACTGTAGACATAAAATAGTAAGATCTTGATTTAGTAGACACTGTAGACAGAACATAGTAAGATATTGATTTAGTAGACACTGTAGACAGACTATAATATTATCTTGATTTAGTTGACACTGTAGACAGACTATAATATTATCTTGATTTAGTAGACACTGTAGACAGACTATAATATGATCTTGATTTAGTTGACACTGTAGACAGAAAGTAGTAAGATCTTGATTTAGTAGACACTGTAGACATAAAATATTAAGAATTTGATTTGGTAGACACTGTAGAAGAAAATAGAAAGATCTTGATTTAGTTGACAGTGTAGACAGTAAATAGAAAGATCTTGATTAAGTATACACTGTAGACAGAAAATAGTAAGATCTTGATTTAGTAGACACTGTAGACACAAAATGGTAAGATCTTGATTTAGTAGACACCGTAGACATACAATATTAAGATCTTGATTTAGTAGACACTGTAGTCAGAAAATAGTAAGATCTTGATTTAGTAGACACTGTAGTCAGAAAATAGAACGATCTTGATTTAGTAGACACTGTAGACATACAATATTAAGATCTTGATTTAGTTGACACTGTAGACAGAAAATAGTAAGATCTTGATTTAGTAGACATTGTAGTCAGAAAATAGTAAGATCTTGATTTAGTAGACATTGTAGTCAGAAAATAGAACGATCTTGATTTAGTAGACACTGTAGTCAGAAAATAGTAAGATCTTGATTTAGCAGACACTGTAGTCAGAAAATAGTAAGATATTGATTTAGTAGACACTGTAGTTAGAACTAGTAAGATCTTGATTTAGTAGAAATTGTAGACAAAAATAGTAAGATCTTGATTTAGTTGACACTGTAGACAAAAATTGTAAGATCTTGATTTAGTAGACACTGTAGACAGAAAATAGTAAGATCTTGATTGAGTAGACGCTGTATACAGAAAATAGTAAGATCTTGATTTAGTAGACACTGTGGACAGAAAATAGTAAGATCTTGATTTAATAGACACTGTGGACAGAATATAATAAGATCTTGATTTAGTAGACACTGTAGACAGAAAATATTAAGATCTTGATTTAGTAGACTGTAGAAAGAAAATGGTAAGATTTTGATTTAATAGACACTATAAACATAAAATAGTAAGATCTTGATTTAGTAGACACTGTAGACATAAAATATTAAGATCTTGATTTAGTAGACACTGTAGACAGCAAATAGTAAGATCTTGATTTAGTTGACACTGTAGTCAGAAAATAGTAAGATCTTGATTTAGTAGACACTGTAGACATAAAATATTAAGATATTGATTTAGTAGACACTGTAGACAGAAAATAGTATGATCTTGATTTAGTAGACACTGTAGACATAAAATATTAAGATCTTGATTTAGTAGACACTGTAGACAGTAAATAGTAAGATCTTGATTTAGTTGACACTGTTATCTGAAAATAGTAAGATCTTGATTTAGTTGACACTGTAGTCAGAAAATAGTAAGATCTTGATTTAGTAGACACTGTAGACATACAATATTAAGATCTTGATTTAGTAGAAACTGTAGCCAGAAAATAGTAAGATCTTGATTTAGTAGACACTGTAGTCAGAAAATAGAACGATATTGATTTAGTAGACACTGTAGACAAAAAATAGTAAGATCTTGATTTAGTTGACACTGTAGACATACAATATTAAGATCTTGATTTAGTAGACACTGTAGTCAGAAAATTGTAAGATCTTGATTTAGTAGACACAGTAGACAGAAAATAGAACGATCTTGATTTAGTAGACACTGTAGACAGAAAATAATAAGATCTTGATTTAGTAGACACTGTAGACATACAATATTAAGATCTTGATTTAGTAGACACTGTAGTCAGAAAATAGTAAGATCTTGATTTAGTAGACACTGTAGACAGAAAATAGTAAGATCATGATTTAGTAGACACTGTAGACATAAAATAGTAAGATCTTGATTTAGTAGACACTGTAGACATAACATAGTAAGATATTGATTTAGTAGACACTGTAGACAGTAAATAGTAAGATCTTGATTTAGTAGACACTGTAGACAGAAAATAGTAAGATCTTGATTTAGTAGACACTGTAGACAAAAAATAGTAAGATATTGAGTAAGTAGACACTGTAGACATACAATCTTAAGATCTTGATTTAGTAGACACTGTAGTCAGAAAATAGTAAGATCTTGATTTAGTAGACACTGTAGTCAGAAAATAGAACGATCTTGATTTAGTAGACACTGTAGTCAGAAAATAGTAAGATCTTGATTTAGTAGACATTGTAGTCAGAAAATAGTAAGATCTTGATTTAGTAGACACTGTAGTCAGAAAATAGTAAGATCTTGATTTAGTAGACACTGTAGTCAGAAAATAGAACGATCTTTATTTAGTAGTCACTGTAGACATACAATATTAAGATCTTGATTTAGTAGACACTGTAGTCAGAAAATGGTAAGATCTTGATTTAGTAGACACTGTAGTCAGAAAATAGAACGATCTTGATTTAGTAGACACTGTAGACATACAATATTAAGATCTTGATTTAGTAGACACTGTAGTCAGAAAATAGTGAGATCTTGATTTAGTAGACACTGTAGTCAGAAAATAGAACGATCTTGATTTAGTTGACATTGTAGACAGAAAATAGTAAGATCTTGATTTGGTAGACACTGTATACAGAAAATATTAAGATCTTGATTTAATAGACACTGTAGTCAGAAAATAGTAAGATCTTGATTTAGTAGACACTGTAGACATACAATATTAAGATCTTGATTTAGTAGACACTGTAGACATACAATATTAAGATCTTGATTTAGTAGACACTGTAGGCAGAAAATAGTAAGATCTTGATTTAGTAGACACTTTAGTCAGAAAATAGAACGATCTTGATTTAGTAGACACTGTATACAGAAATAGTAAGATCTTGATTTAGTAGACACTGTAGACATATAATAGTAAGATCTTGATTTAGTAGACACTGTAGACATACAATATTAAGATCTTGATTTAGTAGACACTGTAGGCAGAAAATAGTAAGATCTTGATTTAGTAGACACTTTAGTCAGAAAATAGAACGATCTTGATTTAGTAGACACTGTATACAGAAATAGTAAGATCTTGATTTAGTAGACACTTTAGTCAGAAAATAGAACGATCTTGATTTAGTAGACACTGTATACAGAAATAGTAAGATCTTGATTTAGTAGACACTGTAGACATAAAATATTAAGATCTTGATTTAGTAGACACTTTAGTCAGAAAATAGCAAGATCTTGATTTAGTAGACACTGTATACAGAAATAGTAAGATCTTGATTTAGTAGACACTTTAGTCAGAAAATAGCAAGATCTTGATTTAGTAGACACTGTATACAGAAATAGTAAGATCTTGATTTAGTAGACACTGTAGACAGAAATAGCAAGATCTTGATTTAGTAGACACTGTATACAGAAATAGCAAGATCTTGATTTAGTAGACACTGTATACAGAAATAGTAAGATCTTGATTTAGTAGACACTGTATACAGAAATAGTAAGATCTTGATTTAGTAGACACTTTAGTCAGAAAATAGAACGATCTTGATTTAGTAGACACTGTATACAGAAATAGTAAGATCTTGATTTAGTAGACACTGTATACAGAAATAGTAAGATCTTGATTTAGTAGACACTGTATACAGAAATAGTAAGATCTTGATTTAGTAGACACTGTATACAGAAATAGTAAGATCTTGATTTAGTAGACACTGTAGACAAACAATATTAAGATCTTGATTTAGTAGACACTGTAGACAAACAATATTAAGATCTTGATTTAGTAGACACTGTAGACATAAAATATTAAGATCTTGATTTAGTAGACACTGAACACATAAAATAGTAAGATCTTGATTTATTAGACAATGTAGATATAAAATAGTAAGATCTTGATTTAGTAGACACTGTAGACATAAAATATTAAGAATTTGATTTGGTAGACACTGTAGAAGAAAATATAAAGATCTTGATTTAGTTGACAGTGTAGACAGTAAATAGAAAGATCTTGATTTAGCATACACTGTAGACAGAAAATAGTAAGATCTTGATTTAGTAGACACTGTGGACAAAAAATGGTAAGATCTTGATTTAGTAGACACTGTAGACATACAATATTAAGATCTTGATTTAGTAGACACTGTAGTCAGAAAAAAGTAAGATCTTGATTTAGTAGACACTGTAGTCAGAAAATAGAACGATCTTGATTTAGTAGACACTGTAGACATACAATATTAAGATCTTGATTTAGTTGACACTGTAGACAGAAAGTAGTAAGATCTTGATTTAGTATACACTGTAGACAGACCATATTAAGATCTTGATTTAGTAGACACTGTAGACAGACCATATTAAGATCTTGATTTAGTTGACACTGTAGAAGAAAATAGAAAGATCTTGATTTAGTTGACACTGTAGACAGAAAGTAGTAAGATCTTGATTTAGTTGACACTGTAGACAGACCATATTAAGATCTTGATTTAGTAGACACTGTAGACAGACCATATTAAGATCTTGATTTAGTTGACACTGTAGAAGAAAATAGAAAGATCTTGATTTAGTTGACAGTGTAGACAGAAAATAGTAAGATCTTGATTTAGTAGACACTGTAGACATATAATAGTAAGATCTTGATTTAGTAGACACTGTAGACATACAATATTAAGATCTTGATTTAGTAGACACTGTAGGCAGAAAATAGTAAGATCTTGATTTAGTAGACACTTTAGTCAGAAAATAGAACGATCTTGATTTAGTAGACACTGTATACAGAAATAGTAAGATCTTGATTTAGTAGACACTGTATACAGAAATAGTAAGATCTTGATTTAGTAGACACTGTATACAGAAATAGTAAGATCTTGATTTAGTTGACACTTTAGTCAGAAAATAGAACGATCTTGATTTAGTAGACACTGTATACAGAAATAGTAAGATCTTGATTTAGTAGACACTGTATACAGAAATAGTAAGATCTTGATTTAGTAGACATTGTAGTCAGAAAATAGAACGATCTTAATTTAGTAGACACTTTAGTCAGAAAATAGAACGATCTTAATTTAGTAGACACTGTATACAGAAATAGTAAGATCTTGATTTAGTAGACACTTTAGTCAGAAAATAGAACGATCTTAATTTAGTAGACACTGTAGTCAGAAAATAGTAAGATCTTGATTTAGTAGACACTTTAGTCAGAAAATAGAACGATCTTGATTTAGTAGACACTGTATACAGAAATAGTAAGATCTTGATTTAGTAGACACTGTATACAGAAATAGTAAGATCTTGATTTAGTAGACACTTTAGTCAGAAAATAGAACGATCTTGATTTAGTAGACACTGTATACAGAAATAGTAAGATCTTGATTTAGTTGACACTGTAGTCAGAAAATAGTAAGATCTTGATTTAGTAGACACTGTAGACAAACAATATTAAGATCTTGATTTAGTAGACACTGTATACAGAAATAGTAAGATCTTGATTTAGTAGACACTTTAGTCAGAAAATAGAACGATCTTAATTTAGTAGACACTGTATACAGAAATAGTAAGATCTTGATTTAGTAGACACTTTAGTCAGAAAATAGAACGATCTTAATTTAGTAGACACTGTAGTCAGAAAATAGTAAGATCTTGATTTAGTAGACACTTTAGTCAGAAAATAGAACGATCTTGATTTAGTAGACACTGTATACAGAAATAGTAAGATCTTGATTTAGTAGACACTGTATACAGAAATAGTAAGATCTTGATTTAGTAGACACTTTAGTCAGAAAATAGAACGATCTTGATTTAGTAGACACTGTATACAGAAATAGTAAGATCTTGATTTAGTTGACACTGTAGTCAGAAAATAGTAAGATCTTGATTTAGTAGACACTGTAGACAAACAATATTAAGATCTTGATTTAGTAGACACTGTAGACAAACAATATTAAGATCTTGATTTAGTAGACACTGTAGACATAAAATATTAAGATCTTGATTTAGTAGACACTGTAGACATAAAATATTAAGATCTTGATTTAGTAGACACTGTAGTCAGAAAATAGTAAGATCTTGATTTAGTAGACACTGTAGTCAGAAAATATTAAGATCTTGATTTAGTAGACACTGTAGACATAAAATATTAAGATCTTGATTTAGTAGACACTGTAGTCAGAAAATAGTAAGATCTTGATTTAGTAGACACTGTAGTCAGAAAATAGTAAGATCTTGATTTAGTAGACATTGTAGTCAGAAAATAGTATGATCTTGATTTGGTAGACATTGTAGTCAGAAAATAGAACGATCTTGATTTAGTAGACACTGTAGACATAAAATATTAAGATCTTGATTTAGTAGACACTGTAGTCAGAAAATAGTAAGATCTTGATTTAGTTGACACTGTAGTCAGAAAATAGTAAGATCTTGATTTAGTAGACACTGTAGTCAGAAAATAGTAAGATCTTGATTTAGTAGACATTGTAGTCAGAAAATAGTATGATCTTGATTTAGTAGACATTGTAGTCAGAAAATAGAACGATCTTGATTTAGTAAGCACTGTAGACATACAATATTAAGATCATGATTTAGTAGACACTGTAGTCAGAAAATAGTAAGATATTGATTTAGTAGACACTGAACACATAAAATAGTAAGATCTTGATTTATTAGACAATGTAGATATAAAATAGTAAGATCTTGATTTAGTAGACACTGTAGACATAAAATATTAAGAATTTGATTTGGTAGACACTGTAGAAGAAAATATAAAGATCTTGATTTAGTTGACAGTGTAGACAGTAAATAGAAAGATCTTGATTTAGCATACACTGTAGACAGAAAATAGTAAGATCTTGATTTAGTAGACACTGTGGACAAAAAATGGTAAGATCTTGATTTAGTAGACACTGTAGACATACAATATTAAGATCTTGATTTAGTAGACACTGTAGTCAGAAAAAAGTAAGATCTTGATTTAGTAGACACTGTAGTCAGAAAATAGAACGATCTTGATTTAGTAGACACTGTAGACATACAATATTAAGATCTTGATTTAGTTGACACTGTAGACAGAAAGTAGTAAGATCTTGATTTAGTATACACTGTAGACAGACCATATTAAGATCTTGATTTAGTAGACACTGTAGACAGACCATATTAAGATCTTGATTTAGTTGACACTGTAGAAGAAAATAGAAAGATCTTGATTTAGTTGACACTGTAGACAGAAAGTAGTAAGATCTTGATTTAGTTGACACTGTAGACAGACCATATTAAGATCTTGATTTAGTAGACACTGTAGACAGACCATATTAAGATCTTGATTTAGTTGACACTGTAGAAGAAAATAGAAAGATCTTGATTTAGTTGACAGTGTAGACAGTAAATAGTAAGATCTTGATTTAGTAGACACTGTAGAAGAAAATAGAAAGATCTTGATTTAGTTGACACTGAAGACAGAAAGTAGTAAGATCTTGATTTAGTAGAAACTGTAGTCAGAAAATAGTAAGATCTTGATTTAGTAGACACTGTAGTCAGAAAATAGTAAGATCTTGGTTTAGTAGACATTGTAGTCAGAAAATAGTAAGATCTTGATTTAGCAGACATTGTAGTCAGAAAATAGAACGATCTTGATTTAGTAAACACTGTAGACATACAATATTAAGATCTTAATTTAGTAGACACTGTAGTCAGAAAATAGTAAGGTATTGATTTAGTAGACACTGTAGACATAACATAGTAAGATATTGATTTAGTAGACACTGTAGACATAAAATAGTAAGATCTTGGTTTAGTAGACACTGTATACAGAAATAGTAAGATCTTGATTTAGTAGACACTGTAGTCAGAAAATAGTAAGATCTTGATTTAGTAGACACTGTAGTCAGAAAATAGTAAGATCTTGGTTTAGTAGACATTGTAGTCAGAAAATAGTAAGATCTTGATTTAGTAGACATTGTAGTCAGAAAATAGAACGATCTTGATTTAGTAAACACTGTAGACATACAATATTAAGATCTTAATTTAGTAGACACTGTAGTCAGAAAATAGTAAGGTATTGATTTAGTAGACACTGTAGACATAACATAGTAAGATATTGATTTAGTAGACACTGTAGACATAAAATAGTAAGATCTTGATTTAGTAAACACTGTTGACAGAACATAGTAAGATATTGATTTAGTAGACACTGTAGACATAAAATAGTAAGATCTTGATTTAGTAAACACTGTTGACAGAACATAGTAAGATATTGATTTAGTAGACACTGTAGACATAAAATAGTAAGATCTTGATTTAGTAGACACTGCAGACAGTAAATAGTAAGATCTTGATTTAGTAGACACTGTAGACAGACTATAATATGATCTTGATTTAGTTGACACTGTAGACAGACTATAATATTATCTTGATTTAGTAGACACTGTAGACAGTAAACAGTAAGATCTTGATTTAGATGACACTGTAGACAGACTATAATATTATCTTGATTTAGTTGACACTGTAGACAGTAAACAGTAAGATCTTGATTTAGATGACACTGTAGACAGACTATAATATGATCTTGATTTAGTTGACACTGTAGACAGACTATAATATTATCTTGATTTAGTTGACACTGTAGACAGTAAACAGTAAGATCTTGATTTAGATGACACTGTAGACAGACTATAATATGATCTTGATTTAGTTGACACTGTAGACAGACTATAATATGATCTTGATTTAGTAGACACTGTAGACAGACTATAATATGATCTTAATTTAGTTGACACTGTAGACAGTAAACAGTAAGATCTTGATTTAGTAGACACTGTAGACAGCAAACAGTAAGATCTTGATTTAGATGACACTGTAGACAGAAAGTAATAAGATCTTGATTTACTTGACACTGTAGACAGACGATAATATGATCTTGATTTAGTTGACACTGTAGACAGAAAGTAGTAAGATCTTGATTTAGTAGACACTGTAGACATAAAATATTAAGATTTTGATTTGGTAGACACTGTAGAAGAAAATAGAAAGATCTTGATTTAGTTGACAGTGTAGACAGTAAATAGTAAGATCTTGATTTAGTATACACTGTAGACAGACTATAATATGAACTTGATTTGGTTGACACTGTAGACAGTAAACAGTAAGATCTTGATTTAGATGACACTGTAGACAGAAAGTAATAAGATCTTGATTTACTTGACACTGTAGACAGACGATAATATGATCTTGATTTAGTTGACACTGTAGACAGAAAGTAGGAAGATCTTGATTTAGTAGACACTGTAGACAGACTATAATATGAACTTGATTTGGTTGACACTGTAGACAGTAAACAGTAAGATCTTGATTTAGATGACACTGTAGACAGAAAGTAATAAGATCTTGATTTACTTGACACTGTAGACAGACGATAATATGATCTTGATTTAGTAGACACTGTTGACAGAAAGTAGTAAGATCTTGATTTAGTAGACACTGTAGACAGACTATAATATGAACTTGATTTGGTTGACACTGTAGACAGTAAACAGTAAGATCTTGATTTAGATGACACTGTAGACAGAAAGTAATAAGATCTTGATTTACTTGACACTGTAGACAGACGATAATATGATCTTGATTAAGTTGACACTGTAGACAGAAAGTAGTAAGATCTTGATTTAGTAGACACTGTAGACATAAAATATTAAGATTTTGATTTGGTAGACACTGTAGAAGAAAATAGAAAGATCTTGATTTAGTTGACAGTGTAGACAGTAAATAGTAAGATCTTGATTTAGTATACACTGTAGACAGAAAATAGTAAGATCTTGATTTAGTAGACACTGTAGACAAAAAATGGTAAGATCTTGATTTAGTAGACACTGAAGACAGACCATATTAAGATCTTGATTTAGTAGACACTGTAGACAGACCATATTAAGATCTTGATTTAGTTGACACTGTAGAGGAAAATAGAATGATCTTGATTTAGTTGACACTGTAGACAGAAAGTAGTAAGATCTTGATTTAGTAGACACTGTAGACAGACCATATTAAGATCTTGATTTAGTAGACACTGTAGACAGACCATATTAAGATCTTGATTTAGTTGACACCGTAGAAGAAAATAGAAACATCTTGATTTAGTTGACAGTGTAGACATTAAATAGTAAGATCTTGATTTAGTAGACACTGTAGACATATAATAGTAAGATCTTGATTTAGTAGACACTGTAGACATACAATATTAAGATCTTGATTTAGTAGACACTGTAGAAGAAAATAGAAAGATCTTGATTTAGTTGACACTGTAGACAGAAGTAGTAAGAGCTTGATTTAGTAGACACTGTAGACATAAAATATTAAGATCTTGATTTAGTAGACACTGTATACAGAAATAGTAAGATCTTGATTTAGTAGACACTGTAGACAGAACATAGTAAGATATTGATTTAGTAGACACTGTAGACATAAAATAGTAAGATCTTGATTTAGTACACACTGTAGACATAACATAGTAAGATATTGATTTAGTAGACACTGTAGACAGAACATAGTAAGATATTGATTTAGTAGACACTGTAGACATAAAATAGTAAGATCTTGATTTAGTAGACACTGCAGACAGTTAATAGTAAGATCTTGATTTAGTTGACATTGTAGTCAGAAAATAGAACGATCTTGATTTAGTAAACACTGTAGACATACAATATTAAGATCTTAATTTAGAAGACACTGTAGTCAGAAAATAGTAAGATATTGATTTAGTAGACACTGTAGACATAAAATAGTAAGATCTTGATTTAGTACACACTGTAGACATAACATAGTAAGATATTGATTTAGTAGACACTGTAGACATAAAATAGTAAGATCTTGATTTAGTAGACACTGTAGACAGAACATAGTAAGATATTGATTTAGTAGACACTGTAGACATAAAATAGTAAGATCTTGATTTAGTAGACACTGCAGACAGTTAATAGTAAGATCTTGATTTAGTAGACACTGTAGACAGACTATAATATTATCTTGATTTAGTTGACACTGTAAACAGACTATAATATGATCTTGATTTAGTTACACTGTAGAAAGACTATAATTTGATCTTAATTTAGTTGACACTGTAGACAGAAAGTAGTTAGATCTTGATTTAGAAGACACTGTAGACAGACTATAATATGATCTTGATTTAGTTGACACTGTAGACAGACTATAATATGATATTGATTTAGTTGACACTGTAGACAGTAAACAGTAAGATCTTGATTTAGTAGACACTGAAGACTGTAAACAGTAAGATCTTGATTTAGTAGACACTGTAGACAGACTATAATATTATCTTGATTTAGTTGACACTGTAGACAGACTATAATATTATCTTGATTTAGTTGACACTGTAGACAGACTATAATATGATATTGATTTAGTTGACACTGTAGACAGACTATAATATGATATTGATTTAGTTGACACTGTAGACAGTAAACAGTAAGATCTTGATTTAGTAGACACTGAAGACAGTAAACAGTAAGATCTTCATTTAGTAGACACTGTAGACAGACTATAATATTATCTTGATTTAGTTGACACTGTAGTCGGAAAAAAGTAAGATCTTGATTTAGTTGACACTGTAGACAGACTATAATATGATCTTGATTTAGTAGACACTGTAGACAGACTATAATATGATCTTGATTTAGTAGACACTGTAGACAGAAAGTAGTAAGATCTTGATTTAGTAGACACTGTAGACAGACTATAATATTATCTTGATTTAGTTGACACTGTAGACAGACTATAATATTATCTTGATTTAGTAGACACTGTAGACAGACTATAATATGATCTTGATTTGGTAGACACTGTAGACAAAAAATGGTAAGATCTTGATTTAGTAGACACTGTAGACATACAATATTAAGATCTTGATTTGGTAGACACTGGAGAAGAAAATAGAAAGATCTTGATTTAGTTGACACTGTAGACAAAAAGTAGTAAGATCTTGATTTAGTAGACACTGTAGACAGACCATATTAAGATCTTGATTTAGTGGACACTGTAGACAGACCATATTAAGATCTTGATTTAGTTGACACTATAGAAGAAAATAGAAAGATCTTGATTTAGTTGAGACTGTAGACAGAAAGTAGTAAGATCTTGATTTAGAAGACACTGTAGACAGACCATATTAAGATCTTGATTTAGTGGACACTGTAGACAGACCATATTAAGATCTTGATTTAGTTGACACTGTAGAAGAAAATAGAAAGATCTTGATTTAGTTGACAGTGTAGACAGTAAATAGTAAGATCTTGATTTAGTAGACACTGTAGAAGAAAATAGAAAGATCTTGATTTAGTTGACACTGTAGACAGAAAGTAGTAAGATCTTGATTTAGTAGATACTGTAGTCAGAAAATAGTAAGATCTTGATTTAGTAGACACTTTAGTCAGAAAATAGTAAGATCTTGATTTAGTAGACACTTTAGTCAGAAAATAGTAAGATCTTGATTTAGTAGACACTGTAGACAGAAAGTAGTAAGATCTTGATTTAGTAGACATTGTCGTCAGAAAATAGTAAGATCTTGATTTAGTTGACATTGTAGTCAGAAAATAGAACGATCTTGATTTAGTAAACACAGTAGACATACAATATTAAGATCTTAATTTAGAAGACACTGTAGTCAGAAAATAGTAAGATATTGATTTAGTAGACACTGTAGACATAAAATAGTAAGATCTTGATTTAGTACACACTGTAGACATAACATAGTAAGATATTGATTTAGTAGACACTGTAGACATAAAATAGTAAGATCTTGATTTAGTAGACACTGTAGACAGAACATAGTAAGATATTGATTTAGTAGACACTGTAGACATAAAATAGTAAGATCTTGATTTAGTAGACACTGCAGACAGTTAATAGTAAGATCTTGATTTAGTAGACACTGTAGACAGACTATAATATTATCTTGATTTAGTTGACACTGTAGACAGACTATAATATGATCTTGATTTAGTTACACTGTAGAAAGACTATAATTTGATCTTAATTTAGTTGACACTGTAGACAGAAAGTAGTTAGATCTTGATTTAGTAGACACTGTAGACAGACTATAATATGATCTTGATTTAGTTGACACTGTAGACAGTAAACAGTAAGATCTTGATTTAGTAGACACTGAAGACAGTAAACAGTAAGATCTTGATTTAGTAGACACTGTAGACAGACTATAATATTATCTTGATTTAGTTGACACTGTAGACAGACTATAATATGATATTGATTTAGTAGACACTGTAGACAGATTATAATATGATATTGATTTAGTTGACACTGTAGACAGACTATAATATGATCTTGATTTAGTTGACACTGTAGACAGACTATAATATGATCTTGATTTAGTTGACACTGTAGACAGACTATAATATGATCTTGATTTAGTTGACACTGTAGACAGACTATAATATGATCTTCATTTAGTTGACACTGTAGACAGACTATAATATGATCTTGATTTAGTTGACACTGTAGACAGACTATAATAAGATCTTGATTTAGTAGACACTGAAGACAGTAAACAGTAAGATCTTGATTTAGTAGACACTGTAGACAGACTATAATATGATATTGATTTAGTTGACACTGTAGACAGACTATAATATTATCTTGATTTAGTTGACACTGTAGACAGACTATAATATGATCTTGATTTAGTTGACACTGTAGACAGACTATAATATGATATTGATTTAGTTGACACTGTAGACAGACTATAATATGATATTGATTTAGTTGACACTGTAGACAGTAAACAGTAAGATCTTGATTTAGTAGACACTGAAGACAGTAAACAAGAAGATCTTCATTTAGTAGACACTGTAGACAGACTATAATATTATCTTGATTTAGTTGACACTGTAGTCGGAAAAAAGTAAGATCTTGATTTAGTAGACACTGTAGACAGACTATAATATTATCTTGATTTAGTTGACACTGTAGACAGACTATAATATGATCTTGATTTAGTTGACACTGTAGACAGACTATAATATGATATTGATTTAGTTGACACTGTAGACAGACTATAATATGATCTTGATTTAGTTGACACTGTAGACAGACTATAATATGATATTGATTTAGTTGACACTGTAGACAGTAAACAGTAAGATCTTGATTTAGTAGACACTGAAGACAGTAAACAGTAAGATCTTCATTTAGTAGACACTGTAGACAGACTATAATATTATCTTGATTTAGTTGACACTGTAGACAGACTATAATATGATATTGATTTAGTAGACACTGTAGACAGACTATAATATGATATTGATTTAGTTGACACTGTAGACAGACTATAATATTATCTTGATTTAGTTGACACTGTAGACAGACTATAATATGATCTTGATTTAGTTGACACTGTAGACAGACTATAATATGATATTGATTTAGTTGACACTGTAGACAGACTATAATATGATATTGATTTAGTTGACACTGTAGACAGTAAACAGTAAGATCTTGATTTAGTAGACTCTGAAGACAGTAAACAGTAAGATCTTCATTTAGTAGACACTGTAGACAGACTATAATATTATCTTGATTTAGTTGACACTGTAGTCGGAAAAAAGTAAGATCTTGATTTAGTTGACACTGTAGACAGACTATAATATGATCTTGATTTAGTAGACACTGTAGACAGACTATAATATGATCTTGATTTAGTTGACACTGTAGACAGAAAGTAGTAAGATCTTGATTTAGTAGACACTGTAGACAGACTATAATATTATCTTGATTTAGTTGACACTGTAGACAGACTATAATATTATCTTGATTTAGTAGACACTGTAGACAGACTATAATATGATCTTGATTTGGTAGACACTGTAGACAAAAAATGGTAAGATCTTGATTTAGTAGACACTGTAGACATACAATATTAAGATCTTGATTTGGTAGACACTGGAGAAGAAAATAGAAAGATCTTGATTTAGTTGACACTGTAGACAAAAAGTAGTAAGATCTTGATTTAGTAGACACTGTAGACAGACCATATTAAGATCTTGATTTAGTAGACACTGTAGACAGACCATATTAAGATCTTGATTTAGTTGACACTATAGAAGAAAATAGAAAGATCTTGATTTAGTTGAGACTGTAGACAGAAAGTAGTAAGATCTTGATTTAGAAGACACTGTAGACAGACCATATTAAGATCTTGATTTAGTGGACACTGTAGACAGACCATATTAAGATCTTGATTTAGTTGACACTGTAGAAGAAAATAGAAAGATCTTGATTTAGTTGACAGTGTAGACAGTAAATAGTAAGATCTTGATTTAGTAGACACTGTAGAAGAAAATAGAAAGATCTTGATTTAGTTGACACTGTAGACAGAAAGTTGTAAGATCTTGATTTAGTAGACACTGTAGACATAAAATATTAAGATCTTGATTTAGTAGACACTGTATACAGAAATAGTAAGATCTTGATTTAGTAGACACTGTAGACATAAAATATTAAGATCTTGATTTGGTAGACACTGTAGAAGAAAATAGAAAGATCTTGATTTAGTTGACACTGTAGACAGAAAGTAGTAAGATCTTGATTTAGTAGACACTGTAGACATAAAATATTAAGATCTTGATTTGGTAGACACTGTAGAAGAAAATAGAAAGATCTTGATTTAGTTGACACTGTAGACAGAAAGTAGTAAGATCTTGATTTAGTAGACACTGTAGAAGAAAATAGAAAGATCTTGATTTAGTAGACATTGTAGACAGGAAATAGTAAGATCTTGATTTAGTAGACACTGTAGACATAAAATATTAAGATCTTGATTTGGTAGACACTGTAGAAGAAAATAGAAAGATCTTGATTTAGTTGACACTGTAGACAGAAAGTAGTAAGATCTTGATTTAGTAGACACTGTAGACAGACCATATTAAGATCTTGATTTTGTAGACACTGTAGACAGACCATATTAAGATCTTGATTTAGTTGACACTGTATAAGAAAATAGAAAGATCTTGATTTAGTTGACAGTGTAGACAGTAAATAGTTAGATATTGATTTAGTAGACACCGTAGACGAAAATAGAAAGATCTTGATTTAGTTGACACTGTAGACAGAAAATAGTAAGATCTTAATTTAGTAGACACTGTGGACAGAAATAGTAAGATCTTGATTTAATAGACACTGTAGACAGAAAGTAGTAAGATCTTGATTTAGTTGACACTGTACAAGAAAATAGAAAGATCTTGATTTAGTTGACACTGTAGACAGAAAATAGTAAGATCTTAATTTAGTAGACACTGTGGAGAGAAATAGTAAGATCTTGATTTAATAGACACTGCAGACAGAAAGTAGTAAGATCTTGATTTAGTTGACACTGTAGAAGAAAATAGAAAGATCTTGATTTAGTTGACACTGTAGACAGAAAAAAGTAAGATCTTGATTTAGTAGACACTGTAGACTGAAAATAGTAAGATCTTGATTTAGTAGACACTGTAGACAGAAATAGTAAGATCTTGATTTAAATGACACTGTAGACAGAAAATAGTAAGATCTTGATTTAGTAGACACTGTAGTCAGAAATAGAAAGATCTTGATTTAGTTGACACTGTAGACAAAAATAGTAAGATCTTGATTTAGTGGACACTGTAGTCAGAACTAGTAAGCTCTTGATCTAGTAGACACTGTAGACAAAAATAGTAAGATCTTGATTTAGTTGACACTGTAGACAAAAATAGTAAGATCTTGATTTAGTAGACACTGTAGTCAGAACTAGTAAGCTCTTGATCTAGTAGACACTGTAGACAAAAATAGTAAGATCTTGATTTAGTTGACGCTGTAGACAAAAATAGTAAGATCTTGATTTAGTAGACACTGTAGACAGAAAATAGTAAGATCTTGATTGAGTAGACGCTGTATACAGAAAATAGGAAGATCTTGATTGAGTAGACGCTGTATACAGAAAATAGGAAGATCTTGATTTTGTAGACACTGTGCACAGAAAATAGTAAGATCTTGATTTAGTAGACACTGTGGACAGAAAAGAATAAGATCTTGATTTAGTAGACACTGTAGACAGAAAATATTAAGATCTTGATTTAGTAGACTGTAGAAAGAAAATTATAAGATTTTGATTTAGTAGACACTATAAACATAAAATAGTAAGATCTTGATTTAGTAGACACTCTAGACAGACCATAGTAAGATCTTGATTTAGTAGACAATGTAGACATAAAATATTAAGATCTTGATTTAGTAGACACTGTAGACAGTAAATAGTGAGATCTTGATTTAGTTGACACTGTAGTCAGAAAATAGTAAGATCTTGATTTAGTAGACACTGTAGACATACAATATTAAGATCTTGATTTAGTAGACACTGTAGCCAGAAAATAGTAGGATCTTGATTTAGTAGACACTGTAGTCAGAAAATAGTAAGATCTTGATTTAGCAGACACCAAAGACAGAAAATAGTAAGATCTTGATTTAGTAGACACTGTAGTCAGAAAATAGTAAGATCTTGATTTAGTAGACACTGTAGACATACAATATTAAGATCTTGATTTAGTAGACACTGTAGCCAGAAAATAGTAAGATCTTGATTTAGTAGACACTGTAGTCAGAAAAGAGTAAGATCTTGATTTAGCAGACACTGTAGACAGAAAATAGTAAGATCTTGATTTAGTAGACACTGTAGACAGAAAATAGTAAGATCTTGATTTAGTAGACACTGTAGACATACAATATTAAGATCTTGATTAAGTAGACACTGTAGTCAGAAAATAGCAAGATCTTGATTTAGTAGACACTGTAGACAGAAAATAGTAAGATCTTGATTTAGTAGACACTGTAGACATAAAATAGTAAGATCTTGATTTAGTAGACACTTTAGACATAACATTGTAAGATATTGATTTAGTAGACACTGTAGACAGTAAATAGTAAGATCTTGATTTAGTAGACACTGTAGACAGAAAATAGTAAGATCTTGATTTAGTAGACACTGTAGACAGAAAATAGTAAGATCTTGATTTAGTAGACACTGTAGACAAAAAATAGTAAGATCTTGATTTAGTAGACACTGTAGACATACAATATTAAGATCTTGATTTAGTAGACACTGTAGTCAGAAAATAGTAAGATCTTGATTTAGTAGACACTGTAGTCAGAAAATAGAACGATCTTGATTTAGTAGACACTGTAGTCAGAAAATAGTATGATCTTGATTTAGTAGACATTGTAGTCAGAAAATAGTAAGATCTTGATTTAGTAGACACTGTAGTCAGAAAATAGTAAGATCTTGATTTAGTAGATACTGTAGTCAGAAAATGGAACGATCTTGATTTAGTAGACACTGTAGACATACAATATTAAGATCTTGATTTAGTAGACACTGTAGTCTGAAAATAGTAAGATCTTGTTTTAGTAGACACTGTAGTCAGAAAATAGAACGATCTTGATTTAGTAGACACTGTAGACATACAATATTAAGATCTTGATTTAGTAGACACTGTAGTCAGAAAATAGTAAGATCTTGATTTCGTAGACACTGTAGTAAGAAAATAGAACGATCTTGATTTAGTAGACACTGTAGACAGAAAATAGTAAGATCTTGATTTAGTAGACACTGTAGACATACAATATTAAGATCTTGATTTAGTAGACACTGTAGTCAGAAAATAGTAAGATCTTGATTTAGTAGACACTGTAGACAGAAAATAGAACGATCTTGATTTAGTAGACACTGTAGACAGAAAATAGTAAGATCTTGATTTAGTAGACACTGTAGACATACAATATTAAGATCTTGATTTAGTAGCCACTGTAGTCAGAAAATAGTAAGATCTTGATTTAGTAGACACTGTAGACAGAAAATAGTAAGATCTTGATTTAGTAGACACTGTAGACATAAAATAGTAAGATCTTGATTTAGTAGACACTGTAGACATAACATAGTAAGATATTGATTTAGTAGACACTGTAGACAGTAAATAGTAAGATCTTGATTTAGTAGACACTGTAGACAGAAAATAGTAAGATCTTGATTTAGTAGACACTGTAGTCTGAAAATAGTAAGATATTGATTTAGTAGACACTGTAGACAAAAAGTAGAAAGATCTTGATTTAGTAGACACTGTAGACATACAATATTTAGATCTTGATTTAGTAGCCACTGTAGTCAGAAAATAGTAAGATCTTGATTTAGTAGACACTGTAGTCAGAAAATAGAACGATCTTGATTTAGTAGACACTGTAGTCAGAAAATAGTATGATCTTGATTTAGTAGACATTGTAGACAGAAAATAGTAAGATCTTGATTTAGTAGACACTGTAGTCAGAAAATAGTAAGATCTTGATTTAGTAGACACTGTAGTCAGAAAATGGAACGATCTTGATTTAATAGACACTGTAGACATACAATATTAAGATCTTGATTTAGTAGACACTGTAGTCTGAAAATAGTAAGATCTTGATTTAGTAGACACTGTAGTCAGAAAATAGAACGATCTTGATTTAGTAGACACTGTAGACATACAATATTAATATCTTGATTTAGTAGACACTGTAGTCAGAAAATAGTAAGATCTTGATTTAGTAGACAATGTAGTCAGAAAATGGAACGATCTTGATTTAGTAGACACTGTAGACAGAAAATAGTAAGATCTTGATTTGGAAGACACTGTAGACATACAATATTAAGATCTTGATTTAGTAGACACTGTAGTCAGAAAATAGTAAGATCTTGATTTAGTAGACACTGTAGTCAAAAAATGGAACGATCTTGATTTAAAAGACACTGTAGACATACAATATTAAGATCTTGATTTAGTAGACACTGTAGTCTGAAAATAGTAAGATCTTGATTTAGTAGACACTGTAGTCAGAAAATAGAACGATCTTGATTTAGTAGACACTGTAGACATACAATATTAATATCTTGATTTAGTAGACACTGTAGTCAGAAAATAGTAAGATCTTGATTTAGTAGACACTGTAGACATAAAATAGTAAGATCATGATTTAGTAGACGCTGTAGACATACAATATTAAGATCTTGATTTAGTAGACACTGTAGTCAGAAAATAGTAAGATCTTGATTTAGTAGACACTGTAGTCAGAAAATAGAACGATCTTGATTTAGTATACACTGTATCAAGAAATTGTAAGATCTTGATTTAGTTGACACTGTAGTCAGAAAATAGTAAGATCTTGATTTAGTAGACACTGTAGTCAGAAAATAGTAAGATCTTGATTTAGTAGACACTGTAGTCAGAAAATAGAACGATCTTGATTTAGTAGACACTGTAGTCAGAAAATAGTATGATCTTGATTTAGTAGACATTGTAGTCAGAAAATAGTAAGATCTTGATTTAGTAGACACTGTAGTCAGAAAATAGTAAGATCTTGATTTAGTAGATACTGTTGTCAGAAAATGGAACGATCTTGATTTAGTAGACACTGTAGACATACAATATTAAGATCTTGATTTAGTAGACACTGTAGTCTGAAAATAGTAAGATCTTGATTTAGTAGACACTGTAGTCAGAAAATAGAACGATCTTGATTTAGTAGACACTGTAAACATACAATATTAAGATCTTGATTTAGTAGACACTGTAGTCAGAAAATAGTAAGATCTTGATTTCGTAGACACTGTAGTAAGAAAATAGTAAGATCTTGATTTAGTAGACACTGTAGACAGAAAATAGTAAGATCTTGATTTAGTAGACACTGTAGACATAAAATAGTAAGATCTTGATTTAGTAGACACTGTACACAGAAAATAGTAAGATCTTGATTTAGTAGACACTGTAGACAAAAAATAGTAAGATCTTGATTTAGTAGACACTGTAGACATACAATATTAAGATCTTGATTTAGTAGACACTGTAGTCAGAAAATAGTAAGATCTTGATTTAGTAGACACTGTAGTCAGAAAATAGAACGATCTTGATTTAGTAGACACTGTAGTCAGAAAATAGTATGATCTTGATTTAGTAGACATTGTAGTCAGAAAATAGTAAGATCTTGATTTAGTAGACACTGTAGTCAGAAAATAGTAAGATCTTGATTTAGTAGACACTGTAGTCAGAAAATGGAACGATCTTGATTTAATAGACACTGTAGACATACAATATTAAGATCTTGATTTAGTAGACACTGTAGTCTGAAAATAGTAAGATTTTGATTTAGTAGACACTGTAGTCAGAAAATAGAACGATCTTGATTTAGTAGACACTGTAGACATACAATATTAATATCTTGATTTAGTAGACACTGTAGTCAGAAAATAGTAAGATCTTGATTTAGTAGACAATTTAGTCAGAAAATGGAACGATCTTGATTTAGTAGACACTGTAGACAGAAAATAGTAAGATCTTGATTTGGTAGACACTGTAGACATACAATATTAATATCTTGATTTAGTAGACACTGTAGTCAGAAAATAGTAAGATCTTGATTTAGTAGACAGTGTAGTCAGAAAATGGAACGATCTTGATTTAATAGACACTGTAGACATACAATATTAAGATCTTGATTTAGTAGAGACTGTAGTCTGAAAATAGTAAGATTTTGATTTAGTAGACACTGTAGTCAGAAAATAGAACGATCTTGATTTAGTAGACACTGTAGACATACAATATTAATATCTTGATTTAGTAGACACTGTAGTCAGAAAATAGTAAGATCTTGATTTAGTAGACACTGTAGACATAAAATAGTAAGATCATGATTTAGTAGACACTGTAGACATACAATATTAAGATCTTGATTTAGTAGACACTGTAGTCAGAAAATAGTAAGATCTTGATTTAGTAGACACTGTAGTCAGAAAATAGAACGATCTTGATTTAGTATACACTGTATACAGAAATAGTAAGATCTTGATTTAGTTGACACTGTAGTCAGAAAATAGTAAGATCTTGATTTAGTTGACACTGTAGTCAGAAAATAGTAAGATCTTGATTTAGTAGACACTGTAGTCAGAAAATAGTAAGATCTTGATTTAGTAGACATTGTAGTCAGAAAATTGTAAGATCTTGATTTAGTAGACATTGTAGTCAGAAAATAGTAAGATCTTGATTTAGTAGACACTGCAGACAGAAAATAGTAAGATCTTGATTTAGTAGACATTGTAGTCAGAAAATTGTAAGATCTTGATTTAGTAGACATTGTAGTCAGAAAATGGTAAGATCTTGATTTTGTAGACACTGTAGACAGAAAATAGTAAGATCTTGATTTGGTAGACACTGTAGTCAGAAAATAGTAAGATGTATATTTGGTTGACACTGTAGACAGAAAATAGTAAGATCTTGATTGAGTAGACGCTGTATACAGAAAATAGGAAGATCTTGATTGAGTAGACACTGTAGACATAAAATAGTAAGATCATGATTTAGTAGACACTGTAGACATACAATATTAAGATCTTGATTTAGTAGACACTGTAGTCAGAAAATAGTAAGATCTTGATTTCGTAGACACTGTAGTAAGAAAATAGAACGATCTTGATTTAGTAGACACTGTAGACAGAAAATAGTAAGATCTTGATTTAGTAGACACTGTAGACATACAATATTAAGATCTTGATTTAGTAGACACTGTAGTCAGAAAATAGAACGATCTTGATTTAGTAGACACTGTAGACAGAAAATAGTAAGATCTTGATTTAGTAGACACTGTAGACATACAATATTAAGATCTTGATTTAGTAGCCACTGTAGTCAGAAAATAGTAAGATCTTGATTTAGTAGACACTGTAGACAGAAAATAGTAAGATCTTGATTTAGTAGACACTGTAGACATACAATATTAAGATCTTGATTTAGTAGCCACTGTAGTCAGAAAATAGTAAGATCTTTATTTAGTAGACAGTGTAGTCAGAAAATGGAACGATCTTGATTTAATAGACACTGTAGACATACAATATTAAGATCTTGATTTAGTAGACACTGTATTTAGAAAATAGTAAGATCTTGATTTAGTAGACACTGTAGTCAGAAAATAGAACGATCTTGATTTAGTAGACACTGTAGACATACAATATTAATATCTTGATTTAGTAGACACTGTAGTCAGAAAATAGTAAGATCTTGATTTAGTAGACACTGTAGACATAAAATAGTAAGATCATGATTTAGTAGACGCTGTAGACATACAATATTAAGATCTTGATTTAGTAGACACTGTAGTCAGAAAATAGTAAGATCTTGATTTAGTAGACACTGTAGTCAGAAAATAGAACGATCTTGATTTAGTATACACTGTATCAAGAAATTGTAAGATCTTGATTTAGTTGACACTGTAGTCAGAAAATAGTAAGATCTTGATTTAGTAGACACTGTAGTCAGAAAATAGTAAGATCTTGATTTAGTAGACACTGTAGTCAGAAAATAGAACGATCTTGATTTAGTAGACACTGTAGTCAGAAAATAGTATGATCTTGATTTAGTAGACATTGTAGTCAGAAAATAGTAAGATCTTGATTTAGTAGACACTGTAGTCAGAAAATAGCATGATCTTGATTTAGTAGATACTGTAGTCAGAAAATGGAACGATCTTGATTTAGTAGACACTGTAGACATACAATATTAAGATCTTGATTTAGTAGACACTGTAGTCTGAAAATAGTAAGATCTTGATTTAGTAGACACTGTAGTCAGAAAATAGAACGATCTTGATTTAGTAGACACTGTAAACATACAATATTAAGATCTTGATTTAGTAGACACTGTAGTCAGAAAATAGTAAGATCTTGATTTCGTAGACACTGTAGTAAGAAAATAGTAAGATCTTGATTTAGTTGACACTGTAGACAGAAAATAGTAAGATCTTGATTTAGTAGACACTGTAGACATAAAATAGTAAGATCTTGATTTAGTAGACACTGTACACAGAAAATAGTAAGATCTTGATTTAGTAGACACTGTAGACAGAAAATAGTAAGATCTTGATTTAGTAGACACTGTAGGCAAAGAATAGTAAGATCTTGATTTAGTAGACACTGTAGACATACAATATTAAGATCTTGATTTAGTAGACACTGTAGTCAGAAAATAGTAAGATCTTGATTTAGTAGACACTGTAGTCAGAAAATAGAACGATCTTGATTTAGTAGACACTGTAGTCAGAAAATAGTATGATCTTGATTTAGTAGACATTGTAGTCAGAAAATAGTAAGATCTTGATTTAGTAGACACTGTAGTCAGAAAATAGTAAGATCTTGATTTAGTAGACACTGTAGTCAGAAAATGGAACGATCTTGATTTAATAGACACTGTAGACATACAATATTAAGATCTTGATTTAGTAGACACTGTAGTCTGAAAATAGTAAGATCTTGATTTAGTAGACACTGTAGTCAGAAAATAGAACGATCTTGATTTAGTAGACACTGTAGACATACAATATTAATATCTTGATTTAGTAGACCCTGTAGTCAGAAAATAGTAAGATCTTGATTTAGTAGACAATTTAGTCAGAAAATGGAACAATCTTATTTAGTAGACACTGTAGACAGAAAATAGTAAGATCTTGATTTGGTAGACACTGTAGACATACAATATTAATATCTTGATTTAGTAGACACTGTAGTCAGAAAATAGTAAGATCTTGATTTTGTAGACAGTGTAGTCAGAAAATGGAACGATCTTGATTTAATAGACACTGTAGACATACAATATTAAGATCTTGATTTAGTAGACACTGTAGTCTGAAAATAGTAAGATTTTGATTTAGTAGACACTGTAGTCAGAAAATAGAACGATCTTGATTTAGTAGACACTGTAGACATACAATATTAATATCTTGATTTAGTAGACACTGTAGTCAGAAAATAGTAAGATCTTGATTTAGTAGACACTGTAGACATAAAATAGTAAGATCATGATTTAGTAGACACTGTAGACATACAATATTAAGATCTTGATTTAGTAGACACTGTAGTCAGAAAATAGTAAGATCTTGATTTAGTAGACACTGTAGTCAGAAAATAGAACGATCTTGATTTAGTATACACTGTATACAGAAATAGTAAGATCTTGATTTAGTTGACACTGTAGTCAGAAAATAGTAAGATCTTGATTTAGTTGACACTGTAGTCAGAAAATAGTAAGATCTTGATTTAGTAGACACTGTAGTCAGAAAATAGTAAGATCTTGATTTAGTAGACATTGTAGTCAGAAAATTGTAAGATCTTGATTTAGTAGACATTGTAGTCAGAAAATAGTAAGATCTTGATTTAGTAGACACTGTAGACAGAAAATAGTAAGATCTTGATTTAGTAGACATTGTAGTCAGAAAATTGTAAGATCTTGATTTAGTAGACATTGTAGTCAGAAAATGGTAAGATCTTGATTTTGTAGACACTGTAGACAGAAAATAGTAAGATCTTGATTTGGTAGACACTGTAGTCAGAAAATAGTAAGATGTATATTTGGTTGACACTGTAGACAGAAAATAGTAAGATCTTGATTGAGTAGACGCTGTATACAGAAAATAGGAAGATCTTGATTGAGTAGACACTGTAGACATAAAATAGTAAGATCATGATTTAGTAGACACTGTAGACATACAATATTAAGATCTTGATTTAGTAGACACTGTAGTCAGAAAATAGTAAGATCTTGATTTCGTAGACACTGTAGTAAGAAAATAGAACGATCTTGATTTAGTAGACATTGTAGACAGAAAATAGTAAGATCTTGATTTAGTAGACACTGTAGACATACAATATTAAGATCTTGATTTAGTAGACACTGTAGTCAGAAAATAGAACGATCTTGATTTAGTAGACACTGTAGACAGAAAATAGTAAGATCTTGATTTAGTAGACACTGTAGACATACAATATTAAGATCTTGATTTAGTAGCCACTGTAGTCAGAAAATAGTAAGATCTTGATTTAGTAGACACTGTAGACAGAAAATAGTAAGATCTTGATTTAGTAGATACTGTAGTCAGAAAATAGAACGATCTTGATTTAGTAGACACTGTAGACATACAATATTAAGATCTTGATTTAGTAGACACTGTAGTCAGAAAATAGTAAGATCTTGATTTCGTAGACACTGTAGTCAGAAAATAGTAAGATCTTGATTTAGTAGACACTGTAGACAGAAAATAGTAAGATCTTGATTTAGTAGACACTGTAGACATACAATATTAAGATCTTGATTTAGTAGCCACTGTAGTCAGAAAATAGTAAGATCTTGATTTAGTAGACACTGTAGACAGAAAATAGTAAGATCTTGATTTAGTAGACACTGTAGACATAAAATAGTAAGATCTTGATTTAGTAGACACTGTAGACATAACATAGTAAGATATTGATTTAGTAGACACTGTAGACAGTAAATAGTAAGATCTCGATTTAGTAGACACTGTAGACAGAAAATAGTAAGATCTTGATTTAGTAGACACTGTAGACAGAAAATAGTAAGATCTTGATTTAGTAGACACTGTAGACAAAAAATAGTAAGATCTTGATTTAGTAGACACTGTAGACATACAATATTAAGATCTTGATTTAGTAGACACTGTAGTCGGAAAAAAGTAAGATCTTCATTTAGTAGACACTGTAGTCAGAAAATAGAACGATCTTGATTTAGTAGACACTGTAGTCAGAAAATAGTATGATCTTGATTTAGTAGACATTGTGGTCAGAAAATAGTAAGATCTTGATTTAGTAGACACTGTAGTCAGAAAATAGTAAGATCTTGATTTAGTAGACACTGTAGTCAGAAAATGGAACGATCTTGATTTAATAGACACTGTAGACATACAATATTAAGATCTTGATTTAGTAGACACTGTAGTCTGAAAATAGTAAGATCTTGATTTAGTAGACACTGTAGTCAGAAAATAGAACGATCTTGATTTAGTAGACACTGTAGACAGAAAATAGTAAGATGTTGATTTAGTAGACACTGTAGACATACAATATTAAGATCTTGATTTAGTAGCCACTGTAGTCAGAAAATAGTAAGATCTTGATTTAGTAGACACTGTAGACAGAAAATAGTAAGATCTTGATTTAGTAGACACTGTAGACATAAAATAGTAAGATCTTGATTTAGAAGACACTGTAGACATAACATAGTAAGATATTGATTTAGTAGACACTGTAGACAGTAAATAGTAAGATCTTGATTTAGTAGAGTCTGTAGACAGAAAATAGTAAGATCTTGATTTAGTAGACACTGTAGACAAAAAATAGTAAGATCTTGATTTAGTAGACACTGTAGACATACAATATTAAGATCTTGATTTAGTAGACACTGTAGTCAGAAAATAGTAAGATCTTGATTTAGTAGACACTGTAGTCAGAAAATAGAACGATCTTGATTTAGTAGACACTGTAGTCAGAAAATAGTATGATCTTGATTTAGTAGACATTGTAGTCAGAAAATAGTAAGATCTTGATTTAGTAGACACTGTAGTCAGAAAATAGTAAGATCTTGATTTAGTAGACACTGTAGTCAGAAAATGGAACGATCTTGATTTAATAGACACTGTAGACATACAATATTAAGATCTTGATTTAGTAGACACTGTAGTCTGAAAATAGTAAGATCTTGATTTAGTAGACACTGTAGTCAGAAAATAGAACGATCCTGATTTAGTAGACACTGTAGACATACAATATTAATATCTTGATTTAGTAGACACTGTAGTCAGAAAATAGTTAGATCTTGATTTAGTAGACAATTTAGTCAGAAAATGGAACGATCTTGATTTAGTAGACACTGTAGACAGAAAATAGTAAGATCTTTATTTGGTAGACACTGTAGACATACAATATTAAGATCTTGATTTAGTAGACACTGTATTTAGAAAATAGTAAGATCTTGATTTAGTAGACAGTGTAGTCAGAAAATGGAACGATCTTGATTTAATAGACACTGTAGACATACAATATTAAGATCTTGATTTAGTAGACACTGTAGTCTGAAAATAGTAAGATCTTGATTTAGTAGACACTGTAGTCAGAAAATAGAACGATCTTGATTTAGTAGACACTGTAGACATACAATATTAATATCTTGATTTAGTAGACACTGTAGTCAAAAAATAGTAAGATCTTGATTTAGTAGACACTGTAGAAATAAAATAGTAAGATCATGATTTAGTAGACACTGTAGACATACAATATTAAGATCTTGATTTAGTAGACACTGTAGTCAGAAAATAGTAAGATCTTGATTTAGTAGACAATGTAGTCAGAAAATAGAACGATCTTGATTTAGTATACACTGTATACAGAAATAGTAAGATCTTGATTTAGTTGACACTGTAGTCAGAAAATAGTAAGATCTTGATTTAGTTGACACTGTAGTCAGAAAATAGTAAGATCTTGATTTAGTAGACACTGTAGTCAGAAAATAGTAAGATCTTGATTTAGTAGACATTGTAGTCAGAAAATTGTAAGATCTTGATTTAGTAGACATTGTAGTCAGAAAATAGTAAGATCTTGATTTAGTAGACACTGTAGACAGAAAATAGTAAGATCTTGATTTAGTAGACATTGTTGTCAGAAAATTGTAAGATCTTGATTTAGTAGACATTGTAGTCAGAAAATAGTAAGATCTTGATTTTGTAGACACTGTAGACAGAAAATAGTAAGATCTTGATTTGGTAGACACTGTAGTCAGAAAATAGTAAGATATTGATTTGGTTGACACTGTAGACAGAAAATAGTAAGATCTTGATTTAGTAGACAATGTAGACATAAAATAGTAAGATCTTGATTTAGTAGACACTGTAGTCAGAAAATAGTAAGATCTTGATTTAGTAGACACTGTAGTCAGAAAATAGTAACATCTTGATTTAGTAGACACTGTAGACAGAAAAGCTGTTCTAAGTCAAATTAGTAACCATACATATCGTACCCATAAAAAAAATGCGAGAAGATAAAACGGAGAACATCTCTCTCTCTCTCTCTCTCTCTCTCTCTCTCTCTCTCTCTCTCTCTCTCTCTCTCTCTCTCTCTCTCTCTCTCTCTCTCTCTCTCAATATATTTTTGATTTATACATCTACATGCATTACAAATAACATGGCATTTAAAGTGTTTGGTAAAGCCAATACTATTTTTATATCAAAATATCCCCATGGCGCTTTACGGAGGCTAAATAAACATTCTAGCGACTGTATGCAGTTGATTCTAGATCAATGATAACTTTCCACTCATTAATCATTAGTCACGAATGAAAATAACGATAAAGGTATTAATAATAATGCTCTTTATCTAAATGAATTTATTATAGTACACATTTTCATCACAATCCTTTCCGATTACTTTTTCACCTCCCCGCTCATGGTTAGCGGAAAAACTACGCAGAAATTTGGAGCGAGAGAGAAAAGATATTTGTGTTGGATTAAAACCTTGAAATATAAAGTACACTAAGTAATCTACCAAAATATGATTCTTGGTAAGAATACGTGTGTAATCGGATTTATCGATAGTGTTTATAAATGATACAAAGGTGCAAACCATGTCAGCATTATACAGTACATATCTCGGTTACGTGGTAGACATATTGTCATGTATTAAATATTTGTTTGGTTTCTTGTTGTTTCTTAAACATACTACAATGTTCTAGAAATCGATTATTAGTACTATTAATTAAATATGAAAATATTTAAAATCACGCCGACCAGAGAGAGACACACAGATAGACAGAGAAGCTGAAAAAGTTTATGGTCGCTTGTACTTTCAATAAAGCGGAATAATAACTTAGATGAACTGTAGATATACTAAAATATTTTATTACCTCTTGTTGCTTTATCATTTCGCTTAGTTTAAATTCCACAATACTTTCCATGAGCCGGTAGGTCAATGGCTTAGCGTTCATGTGAATGGATTAGCTAACAAAGAGTTTGTAATTCTCTACTTTTATTATTAAAACAATCTTTCATTTTTAAGTCATATGTGAGTATTGTATCGATTTAATCACTCTAAAGAAAAGGAGAAACTAAAACAAGAAGACAATCAACTTATCAATATGCAAAGGTGATTGTAAATAGACACAAAAGACATAGAACTACATTTTGAAGCGGACACACTCGGAGATGTGAGAAGTTCATACATACACACCAGCCTGTAGTAAATCTAAATTTCGTTCACAGGGGCAACTATAAGTATATGTATGTGATATAAATCAAATATATGAACAGTATGTGATATAACTCGAATATATGTACAGTATGTGATATAAATCAAATATATGGACAGTATGCGATATAAATCAAATATATGGACAGTATGTGATATAAATCAAATATATGGACAATATGCGATATAAATCAAAATACATGGACAGTATGTGATATAAATAAAATATATGTACAGCATGTGATATAAATCAAATATATGGACAGTATGTGATATAAATCAATTATATGTACAGTATGTGATATAAATCAAATATATGGACAGTATGTGATATAACTCAGATAGATGTACAGTATGTGATATAAATAAAATATATGGACAGTATGTGATATAAATAAAAAATATGTACAGTATGTGATATAAATCAAATATATGACAGTATGTGATATAAATCAAATATATGGACAGTATGTGATATAAATCAATTATATGTACAAAATGTACGCTCTATCAATGATATGCCACTCCTTGTATAAATTTTGTATTAAAGGAAACTGTAAGCTTCGTTTCCTTTTAATGAAAAATGTATACATTTCGTGGTATATCATATTGATATATACATACATGGCTTACATTAGATTGTTTGTTTGATTAGGATTTTTAACCTACCTTTAACAAATTATCAGTTATATCGCTACGATGCCTGCAGTGAGGTAGTTTATAGTGATGTCTAGTACTGGGGCATCATGCCGAAGACATGTAGCATGATGTCCCACCCAGTTACATTATCCTGACACCAGGCAGACCAGTCCTAACACTAACCTCTTAATGCTGAGCGTCAAGCGAGGCAGCTGTTAGTACCATTTTTGTAAGTCTTTGGTATGACTCGGCCGGTGATCGAACCCTCAACCTCCCGAATCCGAGGCGGACGCTCTAACCACTAGGCCACAAGAACAGTTCTTTACATTAGAACACTGATGATTAATAAATCATTAACCAAACACCTATTACTTTAACTTTATGTTGTCTTCATAGAAAAGTAAGACTAGTGGAACGTTGCATGACTCAATACTATTACATATATAGGTAACTAACTTAAGGCCGGCTACTACCTTTCACCAAAACGGAAAAAAGCATTTGTTATATTGTAGCCTAATGTATTCCACATAGTACCCGATGACATGATATATTCCATCACGATGTACACGATTGAAATCTTTGCTCATAAACACGTATTTCTATTAACTCTTTTCTCGGCATTTTCCATACGGGCTATAATTTATCCAGCAGCTTGTCAAAAAGGGTTATCGTTACTATGTTGTATATGACGACAGGTTTACGAACTGAATCCCCAGCGAAAGAATTTAACCTTCATAAACACGCTCAGGACATTTTCAACGGCAACAACAAATAGTCTTGTTGCGGTTGTTTTTAGCCAGGAAGGATCTACAATATCAAGTACATAACATGAAGATGTGAACAGGATAACGTCGAGCGTCCAGCTCTGCTGAATACCGCCGCAGAGATCCATACACCTCCATTACGTAACTATTTTGAAGTATATCTTTGTTAAACCTAATTGTTTTCACCATGTTACGAATCTATGGTCTTAAACTAAGAAACAGCAAGACTCAAGACCATCCAGTTTTGTAAAACGTAACAAATAATTGTATTCCTTGTAAAACTGAAAAGTGAAGATGAACGTAAAAATATTGTGAATCAAATCCAAAATAATACTTACAGTTCTATCCAAGAGTTCCGAATGAGTTGTCTTGAATGTGCTAATGTAATAGCAGCATTGAATGTGCTAAAGTGACAAAAACAAACTTGAAATTTCACAATGGCATTGTCTAGATCGTATTTGAATGAGTTCACAATCATTCCAAAATAATGTTAAGACCGAACAGTCGCATGAGCACTTTTCAATTCCATCACAAATTTAAATAAATGACATCTCTCAAATTAAATCTAAACAGAACATTAAATATTTCTGCGGACTAAAGAAACAACAGGAACCAGAATGAATAATTTGTCACTTATCCACCTAATATAAACCACCACGACTATATTATTACTCTATGTCGCAATACATTCCACTTGACTTATGTCAGAATACTTAATTATACCAATGGAAATTTACCCTAACATGTAAACTGGTTCATCATCAAGACTGAGTTTAGAAATAAAAACAGAGTAAATTATCATTACAATCTAATATGGTGAACCAAACTTAAACACAAGAGAGATATTTACCGAATCATTGTAAAAACACAGTGCTTTGCGGAATGTTTGAGATTAAGTTTGCAACAGACTAGATTTCAATCTTGACATCCACTTTCATTGTCAAACTCATGTCAACTCAGATAGTAGTACGACGTTAATCTAATGATGACATCCACTTTCACTGTCAAACTCATGTCAACTCAGATAGTAGTACGACGTTAATCTAATGATGACATCCACTTTCATTGTCAAACTCATGTCAACTCAGATAGTAGTACGACGTTAATCTAATGATGACATCCACTTTCACTGTCAAACTTATGTCAACTCAGATAGTAGTACGACGTTAATCTAATGATGACATCCACTTTCATTGTCAAACTCATGTCAACTCAGATAGTAGTAAGACGTTAATCTAATGATGACATCCACTTTCATTGTCAAAGTCATGTCAACTCAGATAGTAGTAAGACGTTAATCGAAACCTAATATTATCTACTTGAGAAATAATACCATTTTAAAAGAGATTCCTTTTAGGACATCTGGTCCTCAATCACTTTATTTAAATAATCTTTGAGAAGAAAAATATTTTAATAATTTAATCCATGATCAAATTAAAGGATCAAATTAATTTTTTAGTTTTGAAACTTGTGTGATAAGTTTCCCTGACATATAAATGTAGGTTCACTTTTCTAACCCATAGTACAATAGCACCATTAGATAAAACAAAAAGAAAATATAAATAAAGTAAATGAGTCGTGAGATCAATGTTTTATAATAATTTTTTATACTGTAAATTGTGACTACAACTGACAATAAGGATGTCTCAAAAATCTACAAGTCATGTTACATACGATATGTTAATATGAAATAATACAAGTCATGTTCCATACAATACGTTAATATGAAATAATGCAAGTCATGTTCCATATCATACGTTGATATGAAATAATACACGTCATGTTCCATATCATACGATAATATGAAATCATACAAGTCATGTTCCATACCACACGTTGATATGAAACAATACAAGTCATGTTCCATACCATACGTTGATATGAAATAATACAAGTCATGTTCCATATCATACGTTAATATGAAATAATGCAAGTCATTGCTCCATATCATACGTTAATATGAAATAGTACAAGTCATGTTCCATATCATACGTTAATAAGAAATAATACAAGTCATGTTCCATATCATACGTTAATATGAAATAATACAAGTCATGTTCCACACCATACGTTAATATGAAATAATACAAGTCATATTCCATACCATACGTTAATATGAAATAATACAAGTCATGTTCCATACCATACGTTAATATGAAATAATACAGGTCATATTCCTTTCATTACAGTAACGAAGATGATGATAACGATAAAGCACAAGACAATCACTGAACTACTATCCATTTATTATTATAACTTTTATTGATATTATGACTAATTTTAACAATCAAACCGACTAAAGATTTTGACATCAGGGCGAAAGAAGGGTTTGGGTTTGCTGGTCTTATCTCCCATTAAAAACAGAAAGGACAGTTTGGAGGAAAATATCCGTGTCCATTGTTATAACATCCATTCTTTGATGTCGTAAATCAAATTACTCGATTGCTGTCATCAGGTAACTAATTTATGTTCCGTTATGTATCATACCCCTTCATGTTATGAATAAACGGGTTTAGTACAGAGGGAAGCAAATCAACAATATTGTGATGAAAAAAAAAAGTGATCTTACACACAAACGGAGAGAGAGAGAGAGAGAGAGAGAGAGACAGACAGAGAGACAGAGAGACACAGAGAGAGAGAGATTGATTGTATTGGTTTGAACCAAATTTAAGGGCAAATACCAAAAGTTATTAATAAATATCATTAGTATTACGAATCAGGGATAATTCATCGACATTACATACAGCATAGACTATACAACGCTGCACACATATTTCGACAGCTTTTATTCATTATTGTTTGCCATCAACTGTGTGCAATGCCAGTTACGCAACATTACAAGTAATTAGATATAATAGTTGAATATGATCCAATTAACAAGATTCTAGGTATTCATCTGCACACGCATGCACACATTTGCTTAATAAAGATCAGTACGAATAAATAATGAAAATCTAACTACATTCCATAATGACGGACATAAACAGCATATTCCATTTGTGATGTACATTTGAAGAGGACATAACAATTTTACATCCAATGCACTCTGCACATGAGCCTTTTGTATTGGAATTTATGGGTTTTCAAAAACAAATATCTATCTATAAAACCCGTCCTTTTTTATTTCAATTTGATTTATTAAAGGATGAAAAGCATGCGAAAGATTTACCCAAGCACTCTCTTATGTTCTTTTGTATAAAAGATAAACTAAGAAAGCAATAACATTTGTAACCCTTGTTTCTCACTGCAGATGTAACATATGAACTTGAAGTATAAGCAGTTAATGTCCTCTTGAGTGTGTACTTAAGTAAACAGATTTGTCTACAAACATAATCGTGTCGTGTAATGATGATCTATGCAAAATCAATGGTCACGTGATAAAATAAAATAGCCTAGCTACCAATACGGTGACCTTGTTTTTAGAGTGTCCGACTCAGATGCGGGAGGTCTTGGGTTCGATCCACCTCTGAGTCATACCAAAGACATCAAAATCGTACAAGCAGCCTAGCGTGGCGCTCAGCTTTAAGAGGTTCGTGTTAGGACTGGTCGGCCTGGTGTCAGGATAATGTGACTGGGTGTGACATCATTCTACATGTCTGCGGCATGATTCCCCATTGCTAGACACCACTATAAACTGCCATACAGAATTCATCGAAGCGATATGACTAAAAATTGTTAAAGCTACGTTAGAAATCCAAATCAAACTCATCTTAGCTCTTTTTACAGGAACACTACACATATAATGGTAACCTCTAGTCAGACTTACTTTTGTAACAATAATGCACACAAAATAATGACATCTATTCATAGACCTGTTTCACTCTTAATTAAAATCTCCCCCTGAAACAATGACATACACATAATGGTGAAATCAAGGGATACATTTATTTCACTTGTTTAACTTCCTTTGTAATATGGTCAAATATGTATATAAGACTCTCTCTCTCTCTCTCTCTCTCTCTCTCTCTCTCTCTCTCTCTCTCTCTCTCTCTCTCTCTCTCTCTCTCTCTCTCTCTCTCTCTCTCTCTCTCTCATATAAACTAAATAACACCAACACGTATTAGCAACAACACAAAGACTAATGGCTAATGGAAACCTAAAGGATATAGTGCAGACAAAAGAAACAAAAGAATGCAAAGCTAGAACAGATGGAGGAACGATAAGAAAAGAATAAATGCAATCCAAAGAGAAGAAGAAGTTTTTTTAAACCTTTCTAAGCGAATTCTAACCAATAGTGATTACATTCTTCTATGTAACGGATTGTCATATTTTCCGGGAACCAAAGTTCATGACAATATTAATTTAGCAGAATAATTTTTAAATAACACGAAATCATTAAAAAAAAAAAAAAAATTCTCGCAATCATGTCCATATTCGATATACAAAAGTCATTTTCATCTACAAAACAAGTCCTTATTAATAGAAAAGATATCATGCATACCAAGTGAACGAGATATTTTTATTGATATTTATATTGAAGCAACTAAACAATACATTTTAAATAGCAGTTCTGAAAGAAATATTTTAAAACAGATCGAAAGAAGAACTAAAAATTTTACGTAATTTTTCAGAAGACGAAAGTATTTTTATTAAAAACGCGGATAAGTCTATCATCATAGAAATACATGGGCTGAATAGGGATTACTATACTAAAGAAGTACAAATATTTGTGATTTAATAAAACGTATGCTCGATAAAAACATTTTTCAATTTAATAATACAATCTATCTCCAAAAGTTGGGAATAGCAATGATTAATTAGTCCCATATTACCTTCTCATGCATCTTTATTTTGGGGGAAATTAGAAAATGAATTTTCTAAATAAATGCTTCAGAAAACGGATTTGGTTAAGACTTTTAGACGATATCTTTATGGTTTGGAGTCATTCATTAGCAGACCTTTATTATTTTATAGACTGTTTTAACAAATTACAGCCAACAATAAAATTTACATTCAATGCGTCTAAAACTAATTATTCTTGGACGTCGAGGTCAAGAAAAATGAAAATAATGACATCACTACCATTGTTCCTGTTAAAAGCATGAATATTCATCAATATGTTGAAAATTCTTCATCATTTAAATACAGAATACACTATAATACACTATAATACACTATAATACACTATAATCAAGCAAAAAGAATTAGAACAATTATTTCGGATACACGTTTTAAATCATCTTTGACAGAGTTAGGTCAGCACTTTTTAAAAACATATTACCCTATTGACATCATTAATACTGCTTTCGAGAAAAGTATCTTCTCTTACACAACTTGAATCTTGACAATGTAAAATTAAGAATAGAAATGAAGATATCATTCATTTTGTTATTGAACATAATTCGAATTTGCCTAATATAGGTAAGATAATCAATAAATATTGGGATTTATTAAAATTATTATGTAAAGCAAGTATTAAATTGCTACACAAAAGCAAACCCACACTTGCTTATAAAAGGAAAAAAAATCTTAAAGATTTCCTAATTAATTCTAAATTAGCAAAAACATCATATCAAAAGGATCATCAACGAAACAGTATAGACCTAGATGTTACTACTGTTCTTTTATTAACGAAAATACTTGTTTCAATAACAATAACACGAAAGAAACTTTTAATATGCATTGTGGTACTAATTGTGCAACATCAAATGTTATTTATTTGACCACATGCAAAATAAAATGTGGCATCCAATATATTGGACAAACCAGTCAACAAATATCTAAAGATATGAACCAACATAGATCAGACCTAAAACATTATATCGATCAATCATTTTCATATCATGTTGCCGCACATTTTATCAAGAATTTTCATACTTTGCAAGATATCTCCGTTCAACCTATTGTTGTAGCTGATTCTGAGATGGAACTTCTGCTTAAGGAAACCTATTAGATTCACCGTCTTAATACGTTATATTCAAAAGATCTAAATTCCAAAACACTATGCAACAACTATAATCAATTTTTTTAAAATTATGTCCCTTGTTTACGATTACTTACAATTATGTTTATATTGTTCTAAGTTACAGAATAACTTAACTAGTGAAAGTATAAAGTAATACAAATAAGTTTACTAATTCTTTGAAAATGAAACGTCATTATAAAATTGATTCTCAATATATTAAAGTTAATTATTTATAAGATACATGATTATAAGTGTTATGCACACAGCAATTTTTTTATTATATAAATTGAGTTCTGGTGTAGTATTTAACATTCGTCAAGAATATATCAGGATATAATATACAAAAATTATTATTTCTTTTAATTAAAATAATCGTTTTACATAAAATCATTTTCCCAAAAAAATTATTTCTATTTATTCATAAACAATTGTGTGTGTTTGCGACCTTTTCAATATTCATGTACCTTTATTTTAATATTTATAATAAACTCAATTGTTTTATTAAGGTTTCTTTGTGTATATAACTCATTGGGATAATAAAACTATTTTAAAGGACATTAATGGCAGCATCCTCGTAGAACGTCAGGATGAGTACGACAACTATTGTGTGTGAAACTATTGTATAAGAAAAATTGCGATATACAGGTAGCCTACTATATTCAGGCAAAACTGCGATATCTAGGTACTGTACTCTTTTCAGGGTAAAAATGTATGTTCTATTTATATAGTGTACTGTATTCAGGGTAAAAATGCTCTATTTATATAGTGTACTGTACTCAGGGCAAAATTGCTCTATTTATATAGTGTACTGTATTCAGGGTAAAACTGCGATATTTAGATAGCGTACTGTGTTCAGTTTAAAAATATCTAGGTAGTGCACTGTAATCAGGGCAAACATGCGATATCTCGGTAGTGCACTGTAATCAGAGCAAACATGCGATATCTCGGTAGTGCACTGTAATCAGGGCAAACATGCGATATCTCGGTAGTGCACTGTAATCAGGGCAAACATGCGATATCTCGGTAGTGCACTGTAATCAGGGCAAACATACGATATCTCGGTAATGCACTGTAAACAGGGCAAACATGCGATATCTCGGTAGTGCACTGTAATCAGGGCAAACATTCGATATCTCGGTAGTGTACTGTAGTCAGGGAAAACGTGGATTTTAATCAGAAATAGGGCAAGTGGGATCTAAACAGTGTGTTTTAGTCCGAGATAGTGTATTTTTGTCAGGGCAAGTGCAACATATAAACAGTGTATTGTAGTCTGGGACACTGCAAATGCATGAACAATACGAATAAATACGTATTGGTGAATCGAAATTGTGTATGTATAACTCTGTGTCAAATGAGGTGTTCTTTGTTTTGCAATGAATGTATCTTGCTATTTTGAAAATGTATGTACCGATGTCTTATGAAGTTCTATCTCTACTCACTTAGAAGTTTAGTATAACTGCAAACAATATAGACCCTAATCAGAAGTAACGCCTGTATATCAGGGTCGATGTTGTTTGGTGTTACTGATTACTACAAACAAATATCATAGAATCCAATCTGGCGGCGTCTTAATAGATATGGGTCTTTGCAGTTTGCCGTTTGGCAAATTATACGCTATTCGACGCAATCATGCGTAATTATACGCTATTCGACGCGGTATTTTTTTTTTACCTTCTAGATGTATTTGCCACACAGACGACTTTTAGAGCGAATCAGGACGATAAGACTAATGTAATGTTTTATTACCTGCAAAACAAAATGCACGAAACTCAATGGAAAACTGAATTCTGTGCATTTTATGTAAGTGTAAAGGTCAAGGAATACATTCATTTAAAATGGTAAAATTAAATTCCACCGTAGCAGACCTGTTCAGCTGGAAATGATACGCAAATAATAATGAAATAGTACTTGAGAAACGCCTATATTTCTGCTCAACGAATTGTCAGATCACATAACATGTACTATTTTGATTCTTAGGTTCACATATTTACCGAAAATATATATAATCTTTAAAATAGAATCAAATAGGTGAAAGTTGCATTGCATAAAAAAAAAAATTATTTTTTCATACAGCAAGGGTTACATGATATAATGCGAAATACGCGTACTTTTTCTGATTTCCAGTACTTCATAGGAATGGTAAATTCAGAAACAATATAGCATTCACACGTTTCATCAGTCATGTCTCATCTTAATAAATGTTATAAATGGTACATTTCTCTCCAGTTTGTCTGCCAAAATGCTTCTAAAATAAGGACTGTTCGCTAACATTTTTCTCGCTATTTGCGCACAAATGTCAAATTCTATACGTATGTTACAGAATCTCAGTTAATGTCAAAAGTCTTGTTCTTTTATACTGTATGTGTAGCAATTTATCACTGAGCCGACCACCCACAACATATAGCAGAGTGTAATTAGAGGTAACACTTATACATGAGTGACAAAGCTTTGAAATAACAGACGAAACAAAGACATGTATTTGCAATATAATACTTACAATTTGTTATTGTTATCTCACATACCAATAGTTATATTCGGTATTTATATTCTTGTTTTCATTAATTTTTTGTTCTACGTGTAGATCACTAGGTGGCACAAAGTACTTAAATACCTAGGTTTGAATGTGTTTTCCTTTTTTCAGGTGTTATGGTATGGATATACAGCTCTCAAACTGGGCTGACTTTGTACATTGACAACTGCCCATTAGAGAAGAAAACACACCAGCCATACATAAAGGAAAATAAACTAGCAAATAAGTGCTTTTGTGCAAAGGTGTATTGTTGTCATTAAAAAAAATATTCCTCATCATGCAGGGCGTAATGGCATAACAATCCTGACTGTCTTTAGGAAAACGGTAATGATTTCAATTAGTTCACCCCACCAACCCTAAGTGTCATGACTCATTATCATGGCAATATCATTGACATATTCGTGTGGTCCCTATATTATTGTCTTGTCTTTCAGTGTTCCTTCATATATAATATATAGACATTGACGAATAATTTATTACATGCTGCCTAAAAAAAGTATATCTCGGAACCTGAAGATATTTTGTTAGTCTTGCATACCACTCGCAAGCATAAAAGTGAATGACTCTTTGGTATTTTGTTGATGTATGTCAGGTGCCTCAGAAAATATATTGTTGTTCTTTTCTCCTGAAAGTGATGCCTTTTTTATAAACGTCTTCTCCAGTTGTTGCCTTGCCTTCAGCTTATTTACACGAATATGTATATTTAATGCAGTTCTCTATTACACATTGACAGAAGGATAACACATAAAAGAATCGACATAGTTTGGATTCACACAGATAATTTCATGCAAAATTTAAATGAACCAAGAATTCAACCTAATACAAAGATAGTCATCTGCCTTTTCCCACATTTTTCACTGATATGTGTATTGGGAATGTTTGGTTATTTCTTCAGTAAATACAACATCTGATATCCTTATATCATTAACAATTTCTATTACATCTCTATTCGTAATAGTGTCTACTTTCAGTTTATATTGATAAGATTCACACAAACAATGGACGTCATAATAGTGTCTACTTTCAGTTTATATTGATAAGATTCACACAAACAATAGACGTTATAATAGTGTCTACTTTCAGTTTATATTGATAAGATTCACACAAACAATAGACGTCATAATAGTGTCTACTTTCAGTTTATATTGATAAGATTCACACAAAACAATAGACGTCATAATAGTGTCTACTTTCAGTTTATATTGATAAGCTTCACACAAACAATAGACGTCATAATAGTGTCTACTTTCAGTTTACATTGATAAGCTTCACACAAACAATAGACGTCATAATAGTGTCTACTTTCAGTTTATATTGATAAGATTCACACAAACAATAGACGTCATAATAGTGTCTACTTTCAGTTTATATTGATAAAATTCACACAAACAATAGACGTCATAATAGTGTCTACTTTCAGTTTATATTGATAAAATTCACACAAACAATAGACGTCATAATAGTGTCTACTTTCAGTTTATATTGATAAAATTCACACAAACAATAGACGTCATAATAGTGTCTACTTTCAGTTTATATTGATAAGATTCACACAAACAATAGACGTCATAATAGTGTCTACTTTCAGTTTATATTGATAAGATTCACACAAACAATAGACGTCATAATAGTGTCTACTTTCAGTTTACATTGATAAGATTCACACAAACAATAGACGTCATAAGAGTGTCTACTTTCAGTTTACATTGATAAGATTCACACAAACAATAGACGTGCAAGTAATAATCCTTGTGATAAATGCTGGTATTTTAAAACAAATGGTGTGTGGCTAAATTGAAATAAATCTCACAATCAAATCTAAACATTCAGTGTTTTACATTTCTATATAATTTTAAACAATATGGATTACATTTTAATACACACACGAAGATAAAAAAATACTTGCTGAGTTGGTAGGGGCAATACATTATTGTAAAAATACTGTAGTATAACGTTTAATAGAACTTTAAATGATTAATATGCTGTAATTGTGATTGACACTTCCTACGGGTTTATCTCCCTTTGTCAATGTTGGTCAAAGTTAGCATTTTTTAGGTAATTCGTTGATTGTCTGTTATTTGTTTTTTGTATATTCATTGTGTAGTAACGATACTGACACTTTACTATATTTTACTAGTATAATTTCCTTTTACATTAGTATATAACGGTAGTGTATAACAGTGCATGTTTCCCTAACTTGTCATTTTCTCATCTAAACACTATATTGTTGCGATTTTCATGTGAAATATGATTATTCCATACAGAAATTGCCATAGTTATTACAATGCATGTATTTGTGACAGCATATTTGCAGTGTTTGGTTTGGAACCGTTCAGAAGATGTAAACAAATTTATTTTTTGTCGAATTTGCATCACATACTTACTGCGTAAATATGTTGTGGTTTGATAACGTTCTGTCAGTTGGGAGACCGGTTTATGTCCACAATCTTCTGTGAACAGAGGGGAGTTATTTACTTCTGTTAACATTTAAAGCATGCTTACATATTGGGTGGATTCTATGTTACCAACCCCACCACCTTCATCCTATATTCCCGCTATCAAATTAGCAATACCCCTGCTTTTACTTCTTTTGTTCTTTTCTTGGAGTTTTAAGTCATAATTTCTCCTCGGTTTTCTGTCTTGAGTAGAGTTGAATAATTGCCGTCAAAATGTTCACTGAAACAAAACGTTCCTGAAGACGGGGTTACGAAGATTTTCCTACAATCGCAGCTGCCAGTCACTAAAGAGAATACTATACAATAATTTCAATGGCATATTTGGACCAAATTAGAATCACATAAAGTGATATATTTGCATGTTATAACATCAAACACATTAAACTGCACGCATTATTGTCAAAATGTACAGATCATACAATAAAAAAAAGAAAACACTTATAAATTTATATTCCAAAGCATTGTTACGTTCTGGAATATAACTGCTATATTCATTGGGAAACACATTCAAGTGGTGAGGCCGCTTAGTGGCCGAGTGATCTAATGCGCTCTCCGTTACGGATCACCGCCATCTCACCTCTATTTGCGTGGGTTCGAATCTCTGATGCAGCCAGTGTGGGTATGTGAGAAAGCTTGCCAGTAGCTTCTAGTGGGTCAGTAGTTCTTTCCGGTGGACTTCCCGAGTTCTTCCTCCACCATTAATACTGGCCGCCATGTATAATCATATCGTGTGCTGAAAAATGGCAACCAACAACAATATCCAAGTCGTATCATTTCTCATGTGTTTTCTAATTCAGTCTCTTTCTGGCTGTACTCTTTCCTGAGAAATACCTTAATCGTATTTACAGTGATTATTTTGTTTTATGCATTCGTAGCTGTTAATTGAGACACGCGTCATCTACATTTCACGTAAGTAAAGAAGATGTATGCCATTTAACAGGGAAAAATATACAAAACATAAATTCATTTGGATCTTGTTTATTACATTAGAGTTTGGACTGGAGTGTTAACATTTTTCCTTTGTTCATTCGTGCTAATTGCACATTTATATTTTATTATTACTGGCGTTTAATTAATAAATAGCTCTTTTGTTTTCTAATTAAAATTCCAGGCTGTCATCAAGTCAAAACTGACATTGTGCTGTAACATAGAAGTCGGCGTGTTATACTCTAATTAAGAGGAAGTGAATGTTCCAATATCAACATGGAATCACTACTTCATGTTCTTTATACCATTCCGGTGGCCTAGTGGTTAAGGCTTCAGCCTCAAATGCAGGATTTTCGGTCGCGGGTTCGAACCCCGGCAGAGTCATATCAAAGACTTGTAAAAATAGTACTAACAACTGCCTAACCAGTCGCTCAGCATTAAAAGGTTAGTGTTAGGACTGGTCAGCCTGGTGTCAGGATAAAGTGACTGGGTGGACATCATGCTGCATGGATGTGGCACTATAAACTGTTACACTGCAGACATCCTAGCAATATGACTCAATTTATTTTAAAAGCTAAGTTAAAATTCCAAAAAACACACACGCAGACACAAACATACACACGCACGCACAAACACACACGCACGCACACATACACACAAAAGTTAAAATTCCAAAAAACACACACACGCAGACACAAACATACACACGCACTCACGCACGCACGCACGCACAAACACACACGCACGCACACATACACACACAGAGGCCTCATGCTTTAAGAAAATAAATATATTCCCCTTAAGTCTGGCAGTAATAATGAGCAGGTGAACGCGATTTTTTGTCTATTATAAATATATTTTTTTCCCCCATAAAACAAACATTTAACTATGATAATTGTTTTGTCTTGAGCAAAACAAAATGAATCCTCATTACTGTCGAGTAGCTCTGAAATTTCTCAAAGTATTATATAATTGCAAAAAATAATTCCCTGTAACTTATTTTGTTTTACGCTTCTGTACTTGTTTTGAGA